>JASSUY010044888.1:36692-75305 GCA_032466535.1 Forpus xanthops
GAGTACAAAGTTCAGCTAGGGCTTCTATTAACCCGCAATTGTTGTTGCACAACAAGTGAATGTTTTTTAGAAAATAATTTCTGAACTGTGAATGAAAAGCCCTATTAAAGCTGATCGCTGCTTTTGGTGATAAAGAAATTCTCCTAATATGGCTATTTTGTAAATGCTGTTGTATTTCAGAGTTCCTTAGCTTACACAGTATTATCAAAGGAACATTTATTTCTTCATTTCAGTTGGTTTCTTTATCTTAAGTAAAGGTCAGGAGAGCTTCCTGGAGAGTTACTCTGGCAAAGGTTATGGAGTTTCAGACATATACTTGGGTGTAATGTATGTAGCTGTGGGCTCTGCAAAACAGGAACGGAGATCAGGAGAACCAAAGCCATGGGGAAATTACTGCTGCAAAAGAAGCACAATTGTGACTGTTTTCTCTAGGATCCAAACCTGCCTTCAAACTCTATTATAATGACTTACTATATATAATCTATAAGTCTGTTCAGTACTCACCCTGTTACTGGCAGGAGCACTTGGCTTGTGTTTTATTAAATTATTATTTTTTAAACATTGGAGAGGATGGGCAAGCTTTCATAGATTCAGTGTTTAATACATTCTTGAGCCAAAAATGGGGAAGTACAGAAGCGTAAACCAATGAAAAGGGTCACAGCTGTTCAGCTGGTCACAGTTCAGGGGCATCTGAACTGTGATTTGCAGCACAAATTTCGTTTATGAAGCTGTATACAGGTGTGTGGTGGGTGTGTGTGTGATGTGCAGAGTATGTAAAGAATACTGAAGTGCTCCAATGAAACAGTTAAAGTCTGCAGTCAAGGTACAAAATTAAGTGCAGTTTTATTCTAGCTTCGTTGCTTGAGAAATGGGCTTTAATCCTGAGGTAAATTTGTGGTCTTAAATTGAAACTTTGGTTACAGAATGCTGTGGTTAAAACTTCCTTGCCTAGAAATTGCCAAGTTAGCTTCTGAAGCAAAGGTGTGGAAAGCATTAGGGGGAACTGATGCTGTCAAGATCATATGCTGTGTCCTAGTGCTAGTAGCATTAAATGCCCCTTAAAGTGCTGTGGGTTTTGCATTTCTTTCCTGTAGTAATGATTTTAACTAGTGAAACTGCACTGGTATTGGTAACTAAGGGAAACATTTAGTTTAGATTAGATATACAATCCATTTTATCCACTTAGGGATTTAACTTCAAAGCTAGCTTGAGACCATGAATATTTCAATTATGAGTTGCTATTAATCTTCAATCACTTTTCAAAAAGCAAATACAACATATATATATATTTATAGTTAGGCATGGGCTTTAGATATTATGAGTGAGATCAACAGCTAGCATAACTTCTTGTGGTTTTATTGACGTTACTGGAATTACGTGTATTTCTGCTAGCGAAGGAACCAGCACGTCAAGCTTCCCCTTAATGCTTCAAAATTCAGTTTTCCTGTTAAAAGTTGATTTTTTTTAATTTTTTTTTTCTTTTGCCACTCTGCTATGTCCTCTGGAAAGGAGTAATATTGGAAATGTCCGCACTTCTGAACCTTTCTTTTTTGTCACGGCATCCAAAGCCCCATCTTGTCTGTCTTGTATTACCTTTTTTTTAAATACCTTTTTGAGTTTTAATATTTGTCACAAAGAACCTTTTTGTAGTTTAGCTAAAGGTGAGCAGAATGAAGTGTGGATAACAACTGGCCTGTTCAGTTGAAATTCGAAAAGCAAATCACAGTTTAGTTTCTCATAACTTTCTGCTTTTGCAGCTGAACTTTCCTAATGACTCTTCTTTAAGCAATTATGTGAAAAGCTGTGTAAAGCAAAAATGCAAAATCTGTTTTTCCAAAAAGGTGAATGCCTTTTTTTTTTTTTTAAATCAGCATTCTATATGTGACAGTTCTCCCAAATTCTTATCTAATTCAGAATACTTAGTTTTTCTGTCTCTCTAAAGTCAGTATTCACATGTGGAGAAGGGTGAACTGTGTTAACTTCCTCAGATAAGGTTTCCTATTGTTTCAAGTCGGTTTGCATATATTGAGGAGGAGCCAGATCCTGAACTGGTTGTAATCAGTGGAGAGGCTTTCAGATACTGTAGAACAGCAAGGACTTTCCAATCTAAGAGTAAAGATGAATCAGGTGTTCAGTTTGCTCAAAGTCAATAGCTGTTGAGATGAAGAATGCTTGCTCCTATTGTTTGGATGGTTTCTATGACAGACATAAGAGGAAGTAGGTAGGATTTGCTGATGGTTAAAGGATGTAGTTGGCAGTGAAAACTTGGTACTCTCAACAATACACTGATTTGTAATTCAACCTTGATACAATTGGTTAAAAATGGGGATTACCCTGCACCAAACCAGATTGCCTGGTATCTTAATAGCATGCTCACGTTTTATTTTGTTTTATAATACATATTTACATTGATGTATTCTTCCAGTTTGGTAGGTTTCTTTTTCCCACTTTCTTCTTTTGTCCTAAAATCCAGGTTACCCATTTAAACTCTAGCTTTTAGCTTTTGCTTTTTATTTGTTACTGAATTTCTACTAATGAGGATTTGTGCTGTGCTTCACCTTCTTGATAGGTTTCCTTCCTTATCTTTCATTTTTTTTCTGTATTGTTTCCCTGACCATTGTAGCCTTAACTTAACACTGCCAAGGGGTAAATGTTAATGTTAGACCACAGCTATTGACAGTAAATAGGAAGGGCTGGCTGTAAAATCCATGCTCCTCCATCTCTGATTAAGCTTCAAGAGAGGAAAAATACTTTTTTAGTAGTGATTTTGTCACTGATCTCTCACAACCTTTATTCTTTCTCTTACCTCTGTTTTTTTTTCCCCTCCAGGTCTAGCAAAGGAGCTGTTTCAATGTAGATGCCAGGAGCCTTAAATTATTCAGGGATGTGCTTTTTAGATGCTCTGGCTTGCAATCTTTAAAAGCCTGCTAAAAGAGAGATTCTTTACGTAGGCTTCAGGTAGCTGTATTCTTCTGTCATTTTAACTAATGGCTTAGGATATTCCAAATGCAGTTTAATGAGGAAAAGCTTTAGTATTTATTTACATGTTTGCAGCATACAAAATATTTTTTTAATTGAACTATTAGGTGAAGAAGGCTTCGTTTGTTTTTTCCTTTTCTTTGTGACTTAAATTTCAAAAGCGAATTTAAGAACTGGAAGAGTATTTCCTGTTTGCTTTAGTACAGCAAGAGCTGGTGAGCAATCGGTATAGGTTAATTTTCACTTATTTTAACATATTTTGGTGAAAAAAATCCACACAGCTAAAACAAAGTAGAAAACACCAGAATAATATAGGTTCTGATGGGCCTACTGAAGTCAAAAGGTGATCTGATTACTGGGTTTGTTTTTATTGATGATGTAGAAAAGCTTGATTTTGCAGCTTCCAGAAAAAAAATTAGTGGACTGAAAAACACGACGTTTTTAACGTGATGATTCACTGTATAGGCAGCTGGTAGTCATGTCTTTGTAGCTCACAATGTCCTAGAAATAGCAGTTGGTAGCGTTTTAGTTTTCTGTGTGTGGCAAGTTGCACACAACAGCGTGTTTTCAGTCTGTGTGGCTGTGATCACCTTTTCTTTAAGTGTAGCTCCGCAAGCATGGCACTGCTGCAGGCAGTCCAGCAAATATCTGAAAAGGTGGTGATAGTTATTCTTGGTGCTTAGCTATACCCTGGTAGGGCTTTCTGCTGCAGCTGTGTTTCTTGCCACATGTCTTGAAACTACTATCTTTCTTAGGTTGGATGTTGTCAAATACAGAGACATTTACTTATTTATTTTAGTGCATGCCGGGCTACAACGGATTCTTTCTAAAGGGCTGCAGGAGTCGTGGCTCTGTGGTTTGTTCTTGGCCTTGGCTTTGCATGACCTTGGGCATGTTGCTTAACGTCTTTGTTTCTCCGTTTGAAGTAGGTACAGAAATGCATGTATCACTCTGCTGCGAGATACACAGCTTTCTTAATGATCACATACCTAGACATCTCAAAAGCATTTTACAAAGAGAGTCCAATGCAATTGTGGTTGTAAGAGCTGGAGAGGTCAGACTGAGTAGTCGATGCTGACCACCTTATCTCCCTCCCTTCATAGTTGCCTTAGCCTCACTTCTTTCATTGTGTCCCTAAGCACTTGTTTCCTTTGTTTAAAGCGGGACTGAAACTTACCAGCTGTTAACTTTCTTTTTTCTTTTTTAATTCTCATTCAAAAGAAATTAGGAACTGGTGTCTTTCAGAGAACTTTGTGGGTTTCTTTTGTGGTTCATTGCTGGGCATTAGACTGTGCTAATATGGATTTTTTTCTTCCGCCTTCTTTCTCTAGAGAATTTTGGGAAATATTTAAATCTGCCATAGTTGTGACCTTTTGCATAATTGCAAGGTTTAGTTCTTGAAGAAGTTTTACCAAGGGTCAGACTGTCAACCATAACGCCTTTAACTTACAAACTTAATAATGGAGAATTCGTGGGTTTGCTTTAATTTTAGTAAGCATTTTCTGTTTATTTGCTTTTCTGCTTGTATTTTTTTACTAAACAACTGGCTTTGAAGGTGCTAGGGCTTCAGGTTCTCCTGGATTGTAGTAGTAGTAGTAGCTCACACATCTTGCAAATACTGATGGTGGCTATAGTACTGTGAAACAAATGACAATACCATATCAAGTATGTAGCTTTTGATTTGTAAAACTTTTGAAGTGGAAGGTATTCCTTTCAGAGTACCCTGCATACTGTCATGTGAATTTTATTGCTAATGCAAAGGTACCTCTGGGCATTCCAGCAGAGGCAGCAGCTGCCTTATGCAGAATTGGGTTTAGCTGTGCCAGCCACAGTGAACCTGCTGGTCTTCAGCTCTCCAGGGCACGGATGAGCCCAAGCAGCTGGACAGCGCTGCTCTCCCTGGGTTTCATTCCTCTCTCTTCCCCCTGGCCTTCCACTGGCATGGCCCTGCTCAGCTGGGCTGACTTAGATTCCTTTCCTCAGAGCCTCATCCTCATTTGCTGCTTTATTGCAGATTAAAGGCTTGGGTTGCATGTGGAGGTTATCAGCTAATGAATAAACTTCAGTCATCCTGTCCTGTGATAAATCTGTCTCACAGATCAAAGATGAAACTTGTAGACCTTTTTTCTTTCAAATGGTAATATCTTAAGGCTGTCAGATCATTTCCTAAAGTCTGTTTACATAAACCCAAAAACATTAAACATATTTTATTCAAAATGTTGAATTTTCACTCTTTTAGAAGTGAAAATTCAACATTCAGATTAAATTTTTTTTTATCCTTATTTCCTCTGAGGAAGCCTCCCCTCCTTCTTCCCCACAAAGACTCTCTGAAGATCCCATCTGTGGAAATACAGGCTATCCTCACATTGTAATTTGTAGTCACGGCAGTATTTTCTTAACACTACAGCTATTCCTCTTTTAAAACAGATAGTTGTTAGGTTAATTTCATCAGGAGTTCGTATATGTATTACAGCATCTCTTCAGTTCCAGTTGTATTAATCAGAGAATGCAGAAATTTGTTTCAACTTGTTCCAACTGTATTTTCACACAAAAAACAAGCAAGGCAGATTGAAGGGTCTTCATGTTCTATTTCGATACAAAACTGGTATTCTACTTAAACTGCTTTCCATGCAGTGTTCTTGCAAAATGTGTTTTATATTCCAAGAGCAGCCGAAGTAGTGATTTGAAAATCCATAAACTCTGGAATGGTGTAAAATACGGAGGCAGGCTGCAAGCTGAGTCCATCCACTTCTATGTATTTCATATGTTTCGTTCAGTAAAATGTATTTACAATCTGTATCATTTTTTTGTCTTTTTTTCTTCTGTTTGCTGCTTCAACAACTGAAGACAAGTCAGGCTCTCCCACAGACTGCTGTGAAGTTTTCAAAGGTATAGCAGGAAAAAAAGGGAGGAAAGAGCAACAGTCCTCAAAGCATCAGTTAAACATTGGAAAGTCTGTGACACATTCATGTCATGTAGGACCAATATCGATAGGCCTCTGTAAGCATACAGGGAGAACAGCCCTTGTTTCAGGTTCTGTGTCCTTTTGTTTTTGTCCTGTGCATTTCATTACTGGGAAGTAATTACAGTGAAGCCATTTATAAGCTGATAAATCTGCATAAATGATGATAATTTTTTTTTTTTTTGACTTTTAAAAGTTGTCAGTGTTTTTTCTAGGAATGATCTAAACCTAATCCAAACTGGTAAATGGAAAACTGGTAACTTTTTCAAGGCATGTCCTTCAGTCTTTTCCCTAAGGAGGATTATTTTCCTTTCACTTATTCTTGATGTTGTCCTCATATTCAGTGCATTGCTCTTACTTGTTCCTGGATTATAGTTTGACCTTGATGAGGTGAACAGAGAAGTGGACTTAGTAAAGGCTATCTTTATTCTTATGTATCTATTTGTACTGTAAGATGAGGATTATACATGTCAGAAAAGAGTGAATTATTAGCAGCTTTATTTCTGGTTGTCTTTTTTTTCCTGTGGCAGTTTATGAACTTATTCAGCAAATGTGGTTGCCAGTAAGTTAATGTAGTGAAACATTTTTTAGCAGTGACATTTACTGCCAGGTCCTGCAGTCACTGAATAGGAAGGTTACTGATTGACCAGGTTTTTGTCTTAAATTCATGTATTATGAATTGTCATCAAGGACATTTGAAAATTATGTGTGCAAAACTAATTCCTAGTATTGCTAATTTGATCCTCTTTGCTAAAGTGTTTCCTTTCTGCTTCCAAAGTATACTTAAAAAAGATAAAAAGTTCAGGGTTTTTTTTAATACTCAGTCTCCATGCTGAAACAGAGTGTGATGTTTCCTTATTTACCCATCCGTAAATAAAATTTCACATGACCAGAGCACTAACAGAAATTGTGACAAAAAGAGACTTTGAGAAGTGTCACTATTCAGTAAAGACCAAAATTTCAAGCATTGGAGATTAGAATCGGGGAGCTGGATTAGTGCAAGCATGTGTGTATATACAGTAGTGTATACTCAATGTGTATATATACATATTCTGTATATACATGTATGTATGTATATATGCATGCATATAAGAAATATAATTGTTAATCTTGTTGATTGCAGACAAGTGTAAAATAATTATATACCTTCAGGACCAATTGGCTTCAGAAGAAATGTGCAGGACATGTATTGGTAGTATATGTTCAGTTGCAGTAATAATGCTTTAAGTGGTGACAGAAGCTTTAAAGATCTGTGCTGAGAACTGGAGCCTGGTTGCTGGTGATCAAACTTCCACCAGCTTCAGAAGGAGCACTTTGCTAAAACTCTTTGAATATCGGGCTCCTTATTTAAGTCCTGACTTTATGTTCCCAGACGTAACCACTTCTGACAATGGCTTCTTTGTTTCCCTGTTGAATCAGTGATAAAACTTGGGGGTTGAATTTTATTGTTGACTTTTTTTCAGTAGCCTGCACCTTTTCCAATGGAGATCACAGTTTTTCCAGTGTTTTTTGGTAGTGAACTAAAGATGCAGATTTCAGATTTTAATAGCCTATAAACTAGATCTTTTACAGTTGCCTTACCGGCAAGCATTTGTGAAGCGTGAAGACCACATGTATTTAGAATGATGACAGTCTCATTCTTCCAATGAAGTAAACAAAAATCCCATTAGCTATGCTGAGTTAGTGTATACTTGTTTTATGAATGCATACATATCTTTATTGTTAAAGGCAAAATAAAATTAAAAATTATCTTCTCAAAATGCAGTTTTATTCCTTTTAGTGCCTGTCATTCAGTTGCCAATATAAAACCAAATTGTAAATAATCTTTTAAATTAGTTGTTTGGTTCATGATAAAGAGCACTCACTGTGTAGTCCTTTTCATTATTTATTGGCTTCTCTTGCTTTTGTGTATTTTTGAGTAGCTAACTGACAGATAGGCACGATTATCCTTAAGAATAATCTTTTATTATGATGCTCTTTTGTTATCAGGATACTCCTATTTTATAGAAAAGCAAACTGACACTGATTCTGAAGCTAGGCTCCTAAGACAGAGCTACTTTAAAATCAGCCTTCTGACACAGGTTGTTTAGGCTGTGAGCAGCAAAAGGCAGAATCAGAGGTTAAATCCAGTTTCATTCACATTTTGTCCAGCTGCAAGTACAAGATCAGCAGCCTTCTCATCTCAGCTGGCTATTAGTTCTTGCATGAATACATCAGAAAAGAACAACAAAATAATAACTACATTGATGTAACTTGAAACTTTTCCGTAAGGTGGGAAATGAGGCAGAATCAGTTCCTCTTTTGTTTTCTGCTGCGGGAATGCTTTCTTAAATATCAAGTTGATGATACCTTTAACAATAAATACACAAAATACAAAATGGCTTATTTTAAAGCTTACTGTTGATTTTGGCAAAGATACTTGTTATAATTTCCAAAGTTTCTTCACAATTCTGTTTTTAAAAACTCATTAAAATCCAGACCTGAAACCCTCAAACTGCAGATTTGCCTGAAGTGGAAAGTGTGTGTTTATATAAAACGCTGGGATATTATCTCACTTGGATATTTTAGTAATGGAAGTTATGTAGTGCTTAGCCATTACCTCTTATAATTTAAATTAAATTTTGGAAATTGCTGCAAATGGAACTCCTGTCCTCAGAAAAGCACACAGACACTGATTTAGTGGCCAGCTCTTCCCTTTGCATTTAACTTTATTGATAATTCCCAGGTAGGAATACAATTTAAGTTTTCTCCCAGGCTTGGTTTTGCATTAAGGTCTTCCTCTTTAGCAGGAGTTCTAAAGGTGGATCGCTTCTCCTTGCATCCTGCCTGGGAGCCTTTGGAGCCATGTACATTATAAGGAACTGTAGGAATAAATGTCCATGATCTCTCCAGAGTTTTAACTCTGAAAGCTAATGCAGATAAGGAGCAGCCCTGTTTCTCTGTGGGGTCCTGGAGGTTGCAGATCCAGTATAGAGGAATTAAAAATACTTCAGATTTCCTCCCCAGTCCTCAATCATTTTACGCTGTCATAGGTTTTAGACCAATTGCCACAGGACCCAACCGGTTTAGTTTTTGCTATGTTACTGCTTCCTCCTGGAGAGAGCCCTCAGCTTCTGTTTGTTTTGGGGGCAGGGGGACAGGGAGAGCTCTTCCTCCTGCATCACTTATTTTCCTCAGACATCAAAGCAAGCCAGTTTTCTCCTCCTAGCCTAATCCTCCCTTTCTCCCTCCCACCAATGTTGTGCAAATTTCCTTGTATTCTTCTCAGAGTTACCCAAGTCGGTGGTATTTGTCGGCAGGTTAACTTCTGCCCTGAAGGTACTTGCTGGGAAGCAGAGCCCCTCCAGCAGCACTTTCCCCTCTGCTGCCCCACTACTACTGCAAGTCTGGTACAGCTGGACAGGTAACTATCTGGTAAGAAAGGAAAGCACTGAATGAAGAGGATGTAAATCAGAATAAAGCAGTGCCTGTGACAGCATTTCTGTGAGATTGCTGCTTTCAGAGGCTGAGAAACTGTGTCAGTAACTGCAGCTCCTGCTGCATGATAATACCTTCCAGACAGTTCTTAACTAAGAAGGTGAAATCTATTGGGGGTGAAAAAAAAGAGGGGTCAGCTAAACAAAGTCGTTCAAACCTTTGCTTGGGGGTAAAAAGAGTAGATAGTGTCTTCTAATGTGGCAGTTCAGCTGGTTAGCAGCCGCCCAATTTAGCCTTAATTTAGGCCAAAGGACCTATAGTGTCCTAACAACGTGTTTACTAGCAGTCTCTTGGAATTGCTCCTTCATGGTGTTTAGGGTCTAGGTTAACTTTTGTTGATATTTACTGAAAGCTTCTTCTCTTCCCCCTCCTTCTCTAGCCAGGTGGTTTACCCTTTTAATTTTTGCTGTACTGAACATACTTGCAGACTTCAATTTTCAACCGGCATGATCCTTTCAAATGAGAAGCCAAGTGGCTACAAATATCTGAATTATCTCAGTGGTGACTCGAGCACTTCCAGCATCAGAAAGCTGCAGGTGTACCCTCAGTAACTCTGATGAATATTTCAGAAATGCAACTGCACAGACAAGCAAATGAGGGGTATCTTGCACTAAAAATAGGGATTTATAACACTGGAACATTTATTAAGCTGTATGGGTGCAACCTTTAATATTGTGCCCCTCTCTTCCACACTGGGAACTCCTCCACCTCTCAGGAAGGCTACATCTGTCATGGTGGGGGGTGGAGGGGTGGGGGGCTTGGGTTAGCTGCCCAGAAATAGCTAAATTGGCAAAGATTTTTAGTGTCTTAGCACACAAGTGCTACAAAACCACAGTTGAAGTGTGACGTCTATTTCTATTGTGAGGAAGAATCTAGAACAGGGGCAGGAGTGTCTTGTTTAGGAGTCAGATAAGCTCTGCTGTAGGGAAGTGGCAGAGGTCTGCATGGTAATGATGATGTTGTTAGTTACTTTTCCCTGTGTACAAATGCCATTATATAAACCCATTTTATGGAGAGTGATGCAACTTTGATGTGCTGTAGGTACAGTGAAACTGTCTTTTGCTATTTCAACCTCAAAGGCCAGATCATAGTAAAGATAGGGAGGAATTATGGTGGTTATATAGAAGTAACATAGTTTAGATGTGAAAATCTATTTTCATCAATATTTGGGTTTTGCCTTTTAGTCTGTAATCCGTAAAGATTTTTGCTTTAAAAAAAAAAAAAAAAAGTTCTTACTCCAAAGCAAAAGAAAGTTATTTTAACAAACAGCGCTTGTTGATACGGATGCACTACTGAAGATTTTAAGGTCCAGAACTTCCCAATATCAGCTGTGGGAAAATGTGCTCTTATTTTCCACCTTGAAACTCTGTCATAGTGAAGAGAAATAAATTCCAGCCTTCAGTGCAGTTCATTTTCACCTGCTTGCTGCTTCTTCCTAATTCAAATTCAGAATCAGTGGATTTTTCTTTTCATACCGTGTCCTCTCAGAGCGGTCCATGTAGACTTTGAGGATAAAATCCCACAGTTTTGGGCTGTCTTTTATTCTTTGCGCCCTATCCCTCCCCACCCCCTGAGGATTTTAAAGACTGTACTATTCTGTAGCATTCGTGCAATGCAGTATTCAAGTAGAGCATTAATTGACATGCACGGTATTGTATGCTTTAAGCTGTAAGAGAAAATAAGCAATTTGCTTCATTTTGCAGAGTGAGCTCTAACTGTTATTAAAGTGCATTTGTAGTTGTATATTTTCCAGTAAAGGTGACAGATTACTTCAAAGCTGGTATTTTCCTTTTGTTAAACAAGGTTCTCAAATATATCCATCTTGCCCATGTATTCTATTCTTGCCAGTTGGCTTTGAAAGCTGGTGCTTGGGCTCATCATTCAGAACTAGCTTCCAAAAAATGAGGTCCCATGCTGTTTCTATCTATTGAGCTAGTAGGGGCTGGAAGGATCTGATCTGAAGCCAAGGCAAAGACTGAATTGATGGAATCATATCTAATGGGTTTGCCAAGTTACTGCCCAGTCATGAAGTTCCACTTTCTGGGAAAAAGCACTGAGATGAGGGGTGAGAGAGCATTTGCTGTGATACCAGCTATCCTCTGTTTCCTTCCCTGGACTTAAAGCCAGGCTGCCACACAGGATAGAACTAGCTTTCTGTACAGTGCATTTTCACACATTTATATCTTATTCCTTCTGCATGCTGCTTCTGCATTTTCTTCCTGGTTACATATACACATTTGAAGAAAAAAAAACTTACTGCCGTTAATGGTATTGCACACATTTTGACTGTACATAACGTATTATCACAGAGGCATGCTTGCACTTTTGGTGTACTTACTTCCGTTTGACTCCCTCTGCACACGTTCAAACACTCAAGCACAAATGCAGACTGTTTCAGGTGAGTGGTCACCATGCAGTGGGACTAGATGGAGGCCAATTCTCTGTAAGGCCTAATTCTGCCTCTCAAGCAAGTTCTGGTTTTCTAGATGTACCCAAAGGATGGAGATCATGCACTGCAAGAAACTACTTGACAAGATTGCTTAGATTTTCCTCCACCTTTCCCATTCCCCCTTTTCTAGGAGCTTTCATTTAATTTGTGAGGTAGTGAAAGCTGGGGTCTCTTATCTATGTTCATATGTTCAGTTTTTATATAAACTGCCAGGATAAGCCTCTGAAACCACAGTGATGATACATCTTTGTGTGTCACATATCCAATTTGTCACCAGCTTCTTCCAGTATCTGGCAGAGAGCAGGACCTAAATGAAATCCAGTTGACTGGAGCTCAGATAAAATCTGATAGAGGTGACTTTGATAGATCAAATGGTTGAAGAACTTGGTGGAGTCAGTGTAAATGTAATCTGTTCAGCCACTTCTAAATCATTCAACAGTCTTCAAGTCTTGCCCATCTTTGCAGCTGTTGCTGGGGTCAGGAACAAGGTTTTTTTTGCCATTGCCAAGGCATTGCCTGGGGTGAAAGCAGTTGCAGATCTTGCCTCAGTCATCCGTGCTTGCAGTCAGTTCTTTCTTCAGCTGTTGCAGTGGTCTGTGTGTGTAGGCTTTAATTCAAAATCACTGGAAAGACTCAGTTACCAGCCTTTCCTGTCTATCCTCTTACCTCTCATCATCTGTCACCTCTCCAACATGATGTTTTTATTTCAGTTTTTGTAAGTATATGAGGCTGCATGCTGCATTCAGCTGCAGCTACAGTAACGTTCAGAATACGAAGGAATGGTCAGCAGGGTCTGACACCTGCTTCAGCTAATTCCTCCTATGCATCCAAAGGTTAGTGGTAGATTTCTCATCTTAATGTATAGTGGAATGAAATGGAAAGACCACCTTGCTGTTGCATCCCCTTGTCTTTAATCAAATGCCTGTTAAATGGTTGTTGAAATTCAGAGTTACTGTTTAGAAAAGTCTCTAGCTCAAATCATAGCATTCTTGAAATAAATAAGTAGCCTCCAGAATGCAGAAAGGTATTGTTCCATCAGTTAAATACACATTTTTGAAACCTCTTCTGAAAATATGTGTAAAGCCTGGAATTCCCACCTAAATACATTCTAATGACCTAGAAGGTCATTTAGAAGGTCATTAGAAAGTATTTAGTTTTGTAGCTCAGTGCATCAGATATGCAAATACCTATACTGAATGAATGGTTCAAATGGTGTTTAAGAAATGGAGCATTTCAGGCCTCATATGAACCCACCATATTGTATTTAGATTTTTAAAAAATACCTACTGATAAGAGCACCTAGTTCATTACTGTCACCTGGGAAGTAACCAGCACTTTACCCTCCTTGATGAGCCCTGTAATAAACTGTTTATTGAAAGTGGATTTTTTTTTTTATTAAAATGCCTACCTGTTGTACTTTCAGCATATATAATTTGTTTGAATCCTCAGGTGAGTGCTGTTAAGTTATAGTGAGAGAGGAAAACTGCAAAAACACAAATTAGGGTCCATGTCCTTAAGTGTATTTCAGTTTGCATTTTGATAGCAGTTTAGAAATGTTATCGCCTGTTTTGTCACAGACATAATTCACATCTTTCTTCAGGCACTGTAAACAAGAGAAATGGTTTAATGGCTCCATAAAAGGCACTCTGTGCTGATAGCTGAGATTAGACCCTTTAGTAATGGATTTTTGTGTGCTGGGGGAAGGGGAGGGCTTGGCAGAGGTAAATGTACTGGTAAAGAATCTTGGAGAGACTGATGTATCTGAAGTGCCTGCTGCATTTCAGTGTGTATTGGGAGACAGATTTAAAAGTGTGTCAGTGTTGGCTTTATCAGTACAGGGGCCTTTTCTTGATTTTGAAATTTTACCAAGTGCTACTTGGGTCACCTCAGTCAGGCTAGCATCTGGAGTTGTAGTGGTATTAATTTAAATGTTTTTACATCTTCTGTCTTTTCATCTTGCTGTTAAAATCAAAACCCCTCTATTTAAATGCGTGCAAGAAATCTGTCTAAACTAACATCGCTTGTTAACAGTTTTGCCTCAGTAAATCATAAAAATTAGTTTATTTACTGTATCAGATTTAGGAGATGATTTGAGGGCATAAATGGTCAGAAAAAGCAGTTCAGAAACATGGAGCGGAAATGTTTTGGGAGTGACTTATGTGACTTGCTGGTTACTTTCTTTTCTCTGCAGATACATAAAGTCCTTGACTTTGATACATGTAAATGTAGTATCACTTACCAGACATCAGAGTTCACTAGCGCAAGTGAGGCTGCTGCTGTCAGTTGATTTTATGCCATAGAATAAATGCTCTGGCCTTACAAGTGTTGATAATAATACATCTTTGTCTCTCTGGTCGGTGGAGTTAAAATTGCCTGCCCTTAGCCAGTATCACTGAATTACCAGTAATATTTCATGCCTTTTAAAAATATGCTTAAATGAATTAATACTTCTTCAGAAAATAGAATCAGATTTTATTTTGTAGGCAGGAATCTGAAGTTTGAAAGTTATGACTTTTGCTCAAAGCAGTAATGATTTGTAATTTCATGTAAAATATTCCTTGTTTCTTCTTCATCTTGAACAATCATTTCTTGAAAAATATTTTTAACTATTGCTTTTATATTTGATGTGCGTTTCTGGAGCTTTCTGGAAAGAAATGATTCAGTTCTTAGGCTGCAAAATATACAAAGCAATCCCCTCTGAAACAAAATGATTCCTCATTTAAATTCAGAGTTCTTAATAAAGTTGTTCTTAGAATTTAAACTGAGTGTAATGAGCAAAATGTTTAGGATTAGGCTGTTGACAGATAGCAAAGGAGAACAGCACTTCAGAATGAGCGGTAGCAGGTTTCACCCTGTATTTTTGCGTGTTCTGTGTGAGTTTACTTTGTGGGGACATTATTATTGTTTTGTATAAAATTTACGTCTGTACAATAGCACTTCGTGCATAACATACAAGCTATCTTACTCTGCAGACACAGATATATTTACGTATAGAGAATATGCATACAGGAAAGTATTATACCTTAATCAATTTGCTACAGATGGTACAAGTCCTTCTGATTGTCTTATATTTGTATGTTGGCTTCACAGAAGCTCTCAGACAGTGTCTGTAGATTGAGTTCATTCTGATACTGTTATGCCTGACTTTCCCCAGTAGCTGAGATGAGGTGCTGAAGCCATCCATCTAAGTACACATTGTAAGATTGTTTGCCTTTCAAGTTTGGAAGTAGTTATCTGTAAGTAATCACTCAGGATGAAATCTTGGCCCTTGGTCACTTCTTAATAAGATTGTTATTAAGGCAGAGTGCCCGTTACTTTAATAGGGTTGAGACTCCGTTCTGGGGTTAAGTAAAGTGAATTTGCCATCAGAAGAAAAAAAGCAGTGGGGAGCTGGTTGTTTCAAATGTCATTTTGTTAATTTGGATGTGTTGGTAGCTTCGTATGCTGCACTAAAATTAGATTGTATAAATAAGCAACCTTGAACTCCTCAAAATAAAATGGATCGAAAACATAATATAAAATTGAGCTCAGCAAAATGGTGTATGTTTAAATCTGTTTTAATAGGTGCACTATGAGTGTCACACTGAAATGAATAGTGATGGGTGATGGGTTTTAGTGATGATATGAGAACTGTTTTGAATGTTTGAAATTTTAGTGTTGGAATAAGTCTGTCATCTTCAGCCACACTTAAGATGTGGTTTGAAAGGTCAAGTAGCCTTCAAGAAAGCCCCCAAAAAGTGCAGTAAGTATTTTTCTCAGGCTTTTTTCCTTTCTACCTCTAAAAGTGATCACTTAAGGAGTTACAGATAAAGCTTAGTATGGTGACTGTGTCAGGGGACTGCCCGAGGAAGGCTTTAAATTTTACAGCTACATTATCTTTCTGGCCCTAGTTAAGATAAAGATCTAATATAAAATCACTTTGGACTGTAATGCTTTCCCTAAATGAAATGAAGGTGTTAACCTACTTGATTTGATACACTTTACCCTAGCTTATAAAGCTGGGAGGAAGGTGAGGTAAACTTTAATTAAAACTACAGCACAGATGCCTTCTAGCACTGTGCCCTGTACCTTGCTAGGACTGTACAGTAAGCAAAATAAAATGTACCTCGCAGCCGAGGCAGCAGGCTGGAGCCGTGTTCAGTGAAAGTAATTTAATTAGTGTTGATCATGACTCCAGATGATGGTGATTTGATAAGGAATAATTTAGTACTTAACAGCCTTTTACATGCACCAACTCCATGTGGGAAGGTAAAGCAAATTGCACAAAATGAATGTGCTGCTTTCACTTGTGCCTGTGCCAGTGAGCTGGAAAACTGCCTGTTAGCAGACGTTCAGGCTCTCAGCGCTGTGATGAAATACCCAGCCAGTTCTCCATACAGGGCTGTGGTGTGGGAGTCTCTGTACTCCCGTTATTTAAAAATAAATAAGGGAAGTAATTTTTCATAACAGATTAACTCTGAGGAAGTAGCAAAGTTAAAATAAAAAAAAAAAAATTAAAAGATAGAGCAGCATGCAGCCTTTGTGCAAATACGTGATACTGGCTTTAAAAAAAGTCTTGTTGCAGTTGTGTTTTAATTGTCTGATTCAAGTCAAAGAGGTCACTTGCCTTTGCACTGAAGCCGCCGTCCTGGAGTTGTGGGGCCCATCATATGCATTAAATGTGTGGCATGTGTTGTCTGGCCATGACATGCAAGGAGAGTCAGGAGCAAAAATTCACTAGCAGACATAAAATGAACAATGAGATGTCAGCCTGCTTTGCAGTTATGGTGGAAAGCTGACTGGTTTGCGTTGTTAAAATTTGAGAATCTTTATCCAAGAAGCCTGTATGGTCTTTTATTTTAGTGCAAACTCAGACTGTTTTGCTCAGAAAAATGTTCTTTCCTTGTTGTGACGTTCACTGCTTTTCATCTCTGTCTCTTAAGTTACTGTGCTATGCCACTTGTATTTATGTACCTATTTTACTTTGTAGTCTTTCCAGGTAACTGACTATTATCCATCAAATATAGTAGCTCAGTAGCAGTTGGTGAGACAATTCTTGTGAGTTTTGTCAAAATATGTGTCTAAATAACATAGTGCTATCTTGCGGATGTCTCAGCTGAAAGGCAATAATAAAAGCTGGCATGTAATAGGATGTGAGAGGACCCATTTGTGAAAACGTTTTCTGAATGTTGCCTAACCGTGGAAAAACCCATGGTGAGAATCTGGAATCTAGATCTTACTCACAGATCCTTATAAATCAGAGTTTGTTAGTTCTGATGCTGGCTCCTTAGACAGCATTTAATTTACCTCCCCCTCCCCATCAAACATATGCATATAGAGGCAGGTGCATTAGTATCAGAAAAAAGATAGTGTGCAACAAACTCTCTTCCCTAAGTTCAGATGCAAGGGAAAGGGGCGAGATACTACTCGATGGTGTATAATAATGTCCTGCTTTTGTGCTGAGCTTCGCTGTAAGGAGCTGCTTGCATGTATGTGTATTTCCATGGAGGCACAAGTGTCTGTGCTGGGCTAGAGTGTGATATTCAAACTATGGTGTTGTGGTGATAGAATTGTGATGATAAAATTGAAGCAATTTTTGTGGCACTCTTTGAAGTGAACTACTATTGCGTTTATAGCTAAAAGCTACCTCACTAATATTACTTAGAAACATTTGGTGCTTGGGAAGTATTTTGCCTCTGACAACATTTACAGTAGTTAAGCCAAATATAAGTGGGCTGTTATTTTCCTGCTAATGAGATGGGATCCTGGCCATCATTCTATTAAACAATAAAAGTACTAATAGCCAATGCAAAGAATCTTTGATGTCTTATTTTTCAACTGACACCTGAAGAAATACTTGAGATGTTTATTTCCTGCATTGTTTTTAGTATTACAGTGGTTTAATTAATCCTGCGTTTAATTAGAAGTGTCTAGCTTACTTGAGAAAGCTCATTGTTAATATTGTACTTGGGTTTTAATTACATTTTCTTTCACTTCACAGTGGCTTTCCATGGTCTCCCTGTGAAAATCAAGAAGGAACCCCATAGCCCATGTTCGGAACTTGGCTCTGCTTGCAGTCAAGAGCAGCCATTCAAGTTCAGTTATGGGGAAAAGTGCCTGTACAATGTCAGGTAAAGCAATCAGGAGCATGCTTGCAGTGAGAACTGCTGAGTTAAATAAGGACTGACTATAGAGTAATAAAACCATAGCAGTGATCTTACAAAAGTTACCTCTTCAGCAGATAACAGACTGATGAGATAATGCATTTAGCTGATGAGTGCTGATGGAGTTGTTTACAATTGTATCAAACACATAACCATTTTAAAGCAGCATTTTTCATCAAAATTCATGTTATCCATTCCTTCTCCATGAGGGATGGCGAGAGTATAAAAACACAGGGTGTAAGCTTGCAGTAGAAGGAAGGAGTGTCTTATTTTCTGTGAGTTGGGTTGAAAGGACTTTCAAAATGCATTACACGCATTGGGAAAGAGAGATCTGTGTAACAGGCAGGAGATTGACAGGTCTGAGCAATGCATTAGGTATTTGACAAGTTTTGCAGATGTTATCTCTGTGTGTTTGTGGGTGATTACAAGTGATTACAATTTAAAATAGTATTTCATTAGGCTTTGCATCTTTGTTACTTATTCAGAAGCAAGCTGTCTTTTTTTATAAGGATAGATAATAAAAGTTTTATTTATTTGTGGATGGTGGAGGGGCTTGATACCACTGCATTCTTTATTGACTTTCTTTTGATTTGCACTTATGTGTCACTTCTTCCTTTAGTGTCAGCAGTGAAGGATTTCTTATTGGCATTTCAGTCTATTTTAGAATCTTTCATCTAGCTTGTAAGTTTAGTATCATTAATGTACTACCAAAACTGTTAGCACTTAAAGCATTTATGTTTGACTTTTTTGGCTATAAAAGGAGAAAAAAAAAATAAAAAGGCTGGTCACAGAGGAGTAATTTTGATTTCAAAAATTAAAATGCATACATTGATAGATTTGATGGCTGCTAGAGTATGTGACATAAGCAATTATGCAAGTTCATGCATAGTGTCTGCCTAAGATCTGCATTTTTCCTGTTTAGGAAGAGCGATGATCAAAGTGTGCTCAAGTTTTTTCCTGATTCAAGACACCTTTGAAAATAGCATCTATATATTTGTAGCACCAGCACTTTATTTCTGGGGGGGGAACGAAGAGGGAAGGGATCCTGTCAGGGGAGGCTGCTGTCATCCTAGTGTGGGTAGCAAAGCCAACATACTATTGTTATCCCTTCCCTCTAGCTGTATTGTTTTAGTGTCTCACTGTGGTTTGAGCAAGCTCTGAAAAAGTCTTGACAGGCATTGCTGGCTATTTGTGCTCTAGTCTAGGTGCTTCTACTTTTATGTATTTTGTATACCTCTTGTTAGAATGTCACTGTACAACTGAATAGTTTAAAAATACATATCTGTGCCCCAGAGAAGAAAATGCTGCATTGAACCACTTTCCTCTAACATGTTTTTTTCTGTGCTCTTCTTAAGGTAAAATAGGGAATTCCTCTGCCCCAATCTGATAAATGAAAAACTTATGTGACATTTGTTTGTTTTGGTTTTTCTCATTGTAGATGGTACTTTTTGGTTTTCCTTCAGAGAAAATAACCTGACCTTTTGTCCCTTTGCCATACTGATAGTGCCTATGATCAGAAGCCACAAGTGGGAATGAGGCCCTCCAACCCACCAACGCCATCCAGCACTCCTGTGTCACCACTGCACCATGCCTCCCCAAACTCAGCTCAGACTCCTAAACCTGACCGGGTTTTCCCTACCCATCTCCCTCCATCCCAGTCCATTCAAGATAACAGCTTCCCTATGGACCACAGGTAAAACACAAAACACGTGAGGGACCCCCACAGAAAGTGTTTCAATTGTGGATTCAAGTCGCTTATATAGGGTAGTACTGTCTTCCTGCCCACTGCTATTCCCTTTTGGTTTGGGGGACCAAAGTGAAAACCAGCAAGGTTCAGATTGTCAGAAATATGTGTGTTTGTGAAAGACTGGCACCTGCCTTAGTGCGCTTAGTAGGAGTTCATATTGGCAGTGGCAGAGTTTTAATGACCTGCTGCTTCTGTCTGATGAGGGTGGTTACAGGGTGCTAGATAATCTAGGTTTCCTTTCCCATGAAAGATTAGGCTGGATGGTCTTTCAAGGTCCCTTCCAACTTGAGCTATTCTGTGATTCTGTGACTCACTTAAGGCTGCTAAGCACTATGAGGTAACGCAGTCACTAGCAGGCATGATCCTGGATATAAATATCTGGCCTCTTACTAAGCAATTCACCTAAGAGATAAATGTCCATGTTACTTTACTGCTTCAGAATATTCTCTGGAAGGGTGGATCATTTTTCCAACCCCATTTGAAATGTAGTATTTCAGACAAACTAAGATGCCAACATAAACTGTGCTTAAATAACATTAGTCAGACTAAAAGCCACAAGAGCTAGAGACTAGAATTTAACTTTAAATTGTCCTTAAGTCACCCTGTTTTGTTTTGATATGTTAGAAATCCCCAGGCAACTATCTTAGCTCAGTTATGCCACAGTGGATTCCCCTGATTTTTGAGACCAAACACTTGTTTGTGGAATTCTATTTATCTTCACCTTTATCACATGAGCCTGTTTGTGTGTGCTGTGTTGTGTGGTTGCTCTGAGCATGTAAAATTTTAGCTGTATATAAAGAGATACATATGTTCAGAAACTTGGCTTAGCTTTTGAGCATCCGCAAATTAAGAAGCACCTGAGAAGATAACCATGGTTGTTGGTAGTGTGATTTGCAAGCATCTGCTTTAGTAAGGGCTGTTATTTCCAGGGATTTGTGCAGATTGCTTCTAAAGGGAGTTGTTAAGATTTATGTTGGTGTTTTGTTCTCTGCTAAGATAGCTTTAAATACCACCCAAGGTTTTCTACAAGCCATTTTGGCAGTGAAGAAACACTGGATTGTCCTCTTAAGCTGCAGTAGTCACCATCTTTCCCCCCTCTCCCTCCCTGCTGTGGCCTGTGGTCTAAGCACGCAGGCCCCTAGTTAAAGTGAGGGTACAGTTTTGATTACAGAATAGTAGACAAATATGTATGTGTATGTACATCAAAATCAAGTTATCAGCAGACTGAAATCTCCAGGCACTAAATGGCTTCTGTGCAGAGAGTAGTAGTAAGATTTATCAGATGAAAAAGTCTTCTGTTTTGGTGCAATTTGTAAAGAGAGTACTGAAGGTATATGTCAGCCTTAATGAGAATATTTATAGAAATTTGCATGCATCCTAGTCTTATTTTTCTATACACATAACACTTGCTCTGCGCAAGCTTTGTAAGCTGTTTACATGATCCTTCTCACCCCCATGTTTGATATTCTTGTTAGGGCATTTTGCAGTAATGTTTCCCCTCTGTAAAAGAATGTCATGTTTTCAAGTCAAAATAGGTGGCTTAGGCAAAAAAAAAATAATTAATTGTTCTCCTTTTTTAACAAAAGGTACAATTATATGACATTATTTCCTCCTTTTCTTATTTATTTTGAATCTTCTCTCTTCCAGATCGAAGCAAATGTGTGCTTCATATTTTTTGTGAAATTCAAATCTTCATGATTTATAAGGTGATATGCTACTATAATGAGAGCATTCAGAAAATGTCATTGAAACAAATGACCTACCTTTGCGAGTTCATATATAAATGTGTAACTCAGGGCATATTTCTTTAGAACATGCATTGGTAGCATTCATATCTGGAACATACAGCCCATACGTCTTCATACAGGGCATGAATATATGAACGATAAGTGGTCGTAACAAGTACCAACAGGAATCAAATCCACTTGTATAAACAAATGGCTTGATTCCATACAAAGCTTCCAGTACAACAAGTATTATTAACTTCCTTTGAGGCTTTGTAAGTGAGCCTGTTTCTTATTTTAACTTCAAGTTGCAATTTTCTGATTCACTCCTTGACAGTTCTTAATGATAATTTCTGCTTCTTTTTTTGGCTAATGAAAAAAGGAAAAGAGGGAAATGAATGCAGTGCCAGTCAGCTTAACGGTTTCATAATACATTTGAGTTTCTGAGTTTATTTTCTGCAGGTGTAGGTGGAATTGCAAAACCCAGTGCCTACAGTGCAGTACTCTTTCTACTGCAAAATATTACATTACAGCAGCATTAATAAATACATTGTTTCCACTAATACGCTGTAATAATTTCTGAAGCTCCAACGGTATTTGTAATTAAGCAATAATAGTAATTATTTGTCAGATGAAGTTCAGAGCAGTATTATGACAGATGTTAGCAGAGTTTAAGTTGTTTCAGAAACACATACTACATACGTGGCATGAGTTGGTAGTCAAGGATTGTATTGTCTGTGCAGTCAACCCCTACGTTCTTCTTCACTCACCCAGTTTTCTCCAACAGAACGTCTGCTTTTGCTTGTGTGAACCAAACTTTTTCCAGATCCTGAGTACAGGGAGCTGAAGAACGATCAGTTCACTTGCAGAGAAAGGCACAGTGTTGAGGTGTTTGTTGGTTTGTTTTTTTCCGTTTGCTTGTTTGTTTTAAAGTGTGTCTTGTCCATGATGAGTAATAGCAGGACTATTAAGCAATTTGCTGCAAGAAAGTTGCATCTGCTGTGATTTAGTGCAGACAAAGTATTTCTGCAGTGGTTACTGTTCCTGTGGTAGTCTGCAGGAGATGACAGGAGGTCTTGGTGCTGTTGACCAGGGCATGGCAGAAAAGTAGCATCCTTGCTTTCTTCTCTATGCTTCTAAACCTGCAGCTATCCAAGTAATTATATTCAGGCCTTTTTGTTCAGGTAGGTATGTCTTATGGAGGAAAAAAGAAGCATAATTTATTGAGTAGTGTTGCATGTAAATGAGGTTAATTTAAAAGTGAATTCTCGGATTTTACGTCTACTGAAGAACATTTGGAAGTAGTGAGTGGCAGCATGGCTTGTATGGATGATTTCTTTCATTTAGAAACGTCCAAAGGTACAAATTAAGGCAGGAGAGAAATTGTTAGGCGTTGTTTTTCTTTAGCAAAAGTTTGCAGCCTGTCCTTTTTGTTGGACGCTTACATTTCTTTTCCATTAGAATTGGAATGCAGTATTGGTGTTGCAGGTAGATCTCCCACAGCACTATCCCTGAGGGGGCAGAACTGTGGACTTTCACCCTGGAATGATTCCAGGTGTTACTTTATTCAGAATGTTTGTTGTGGTCAGGATGGTTTCTGTGTAACAGTAAGAATGGTAATAGTAAGTTAGAGCACAAGCAATATGCTGCTGATGCTTGTGAGAGAACAAAAACTCCGCCCAAGCCTCCTTTGTCTTTCTATGGTACAGTGTCAGTCTTTCTGCTGATTTGAATCTGGTGCTTTACCTGTTTGCCTTTCAGCTGAGAGAAGATACTGAAAGCCAAACAGATAGTGGTGGGGACAGCTCTTGGAGCTGGTATTAATAGGTGGGCTTTTTTGTTCTTTGCTTGTTGCTAAATGATCCTGATGGGAGCACTTGGCATGTTCATAAGCAAAATGTTTGCTAATAAGAAAGTGATACAAGTACTAACCATGACCTCTGGTGATCTTTGGAAAATGCGATGTCACTCAAGCCCCTTACATGACCTCTCCTCTAACTTGTGTCCTAGATTTCGCCGCCAGCTCTCTGAGCCTTGCAATTCTTTCCCACCTTTGCCTGCAATGCCAAGGGAAGGACGTCCAATATATCAGCGCCAGATGTCTGAGCCGAACATCCCCTTCCCACCTCAAGGTTTTAAGCAGGAGTACCATGATCCAGTTTATGAACACAACGCTATGGTTGGCAGTGCTGCCAGTCAAAATTTTCCCCCTCTGATGATTAAACAGGAACCTAGAGATTTTGCATATGATTCAGGTAGGTGAGACTCTCCTTTAGTTCTGCATAGGAAAGTAATATATGAGTCTAAGCCAATGGTATTGGTGGTTTGGTCATACAAATCGAAACTTGCTTTTTTGGGTTCTAAGTCTTACAGAGTAAAATATGTCTGAGATAGCTTAACACAACAGTAAGATTGCCACATAGTACAGTGTGACTTGTGCCGCCATTGCTTGCTCTGTAAAGGATTTCATTTTCCAGAACTCTCTGTCCAGAAAGTGCACAGGTTAAGAAAAATGAGAGATGAAAAAATTATAAGTACAAAACTGAGCTTTGCTTAAGAGGGGCTTGTTCTGTACTCTCTCATCTGTGACCTCTGAATTTGTGTGCTCCATTTTTACGAGCACTTTCATTTGTCTGCCAGAAATAGAGGACTCTTTCTCTTCT
The DNA here is from genome assembly GCA_032466535.1 of Forpus xanthops. Lineage (NCBI taxonomy): Eukaryota > Metazoa > Chordata > Aves > Psittaciformes > Psittacidae > Forpus > Forpus xanthops. The sequence goes on from JASSUY010044888.1 coordinate 60,837, forward strand.
TGCTTGCACTACTTTAAATCAGGAGTAACTCCGCTGAAGTGGAGTTTATACAGCTATAAAACCAATGAGGGAGAAGAATCAGCCAAATTGGTGTCAGCTTCTCAGTTTGTGCATACCGCTGTGTTTTGTGGAGGTACATAATCTGTGATGCTAGGTTGCTGATGTAGAGAATACGCTGTTGCTATTAATAATGTTTATTATGATTGTGGCAACTGGAAAAGAGCCTTATTGCTCTATGGACAGTATAAAGCAGAGGAGGCAGTGGCAGAGCCTGCTCTCAATAGCTTCTGGTCAAAATAGAAACGATAAGCAATAGAAAGGATAAAAACATAAATCAAGGGAATAACACTGTAAATGTTTGCCACAATTTAAACATAATATTGATATTATACTTGGCAAAAGAGAGAGAGAATTAGGGAAGACAAAAAGAAGTTTAGTAACAAGTATCAAGTAATAAGGAGAAGAAAACTGGAATGGTGGTATGGAGAGAAGGAGATTATAACAGCATGGAGTGGGCTAGGTGAGGTAAGCCGTCGATCAATATGGAGCAAAGAAAATGCAGTCAAAACATGTTTTTCACTTTTGGTGTGATTTCTGCAGTGTCTGTTCAGTCTTTACCTCTGTCCTGCTCTGTGTAAGTTATACTGTTGAAAGGGAGGGACTTCTCTGAGTCCCACACTTCTGGAGGAGGATCCCTTGCTTTTGTACACTTGTATGCTGAGATGACAGGGAGAAGGGGTGGTACTGTTTGACTTCAGTCTGACTATTCTGGGTTCTGCAGTACCTGTAGTCCTTTCCTGATGGGTCAGTCTCTACCTAGTTGTTTTTGCCATTAATTTGCCATAAATTGCCCTTGAAAGTTTAGCCCATGACAGACTATCTTGCAATTTGATAAACCTAGAACTAGATTTTATTGTCTTTTTCTGTAGCTAACCTAGCACTTTCTGTTTAGTGGGCTGTTTTGTGGTATTGTTAATGTAAAGTGCTGGTTTTAGAGCTGATTTCTGTGTTAGAACAGGGAAATTTGGAAAGTAGAGCTTCTTTCTTGTTTCTTATTCTTGTTAAGCAAAGAACTAATCCTTAGATAATTTGAGTTAGGCCAATACAGGGCGGGACTGGGATGAGAAGTTTCTTCAAGGTGAAATATAAGACAAGATAAAAATGAATTCACATTATAAGGATCAGATCTAGACCTCCACCCATTTATTAATGAAGGTTCTGAGATACATATCTTTGGCAGTTGTGTGTCTTTAGTCTTACAGAACAGCATGAGGGGAGACTGTCTGCCTAGTTAATGTGGCAATAGATAATAAAAAGGGGACTGCAGCTTCCGTCACTGCCAGTCGCTTGCAACTTTCAGAAACACTCTTACTTATTCTGCTAAATTGAAGGGTGAAAAAAGCCCCTTTTGTGAGCATGCTTCATATGTGACTAGGAAGGGGGATCTCCTTGTTGCATACTATTTCTTTAAGTCTGGATTGGCTGCTAGCATTCATCTTTCCTAGGAATATTTTTAATGGAAAAATAGCAGGAAATTTTATTCTAAAAGGAAGATGTGCAAACTTGTATCCAGTCCTTTCACATCCTTCTTTTCCCTTTTTTTTTTTTTTTATGTGCCAGCTAGATCAACATTCCACTTTATAGTAATGACGTTCAATCAAAATGGTTGTTTCTTTTGTAGATGAATAATTAGTTTTTAAAAATGTAATAGCTGTGTAACCAGTGGTCATGAAAAATTAATCTGTTAGTATCAGGAAGTACTTTTATTGGCCTCAGAATATCTGCATTTAAGTTGACACATCTGTACACTCCATAAATTGCAGTCAACAACTGTGGTCTGTTGATATTTTGTCTTGTTACCATCTGTTCTCTAGAAACCATCATTTTCCATCCGTGCTAAGAGTACGTTAAATAACCCCTTAGGAAGCATAATGTATTTGTCACTGAATCATTGATTTCATTTTTCACCTATGGATGTTCAGGGAAGGAGGAATGCCAGAGTGAAAAGTCTTTTTTTACATGGTATTTTATTGCAGCTCAACTAAGAATGTAGAAATGTATTTAAAAAGTTCATTGTAATACACCAAGATGTTCCTTTTGGGATGTCTCTGGAAGAGCCTCATAAAAGTTCATTGCTTTTGTGCACTATACTTTTATACTTTGTGGGAAGCTGGTGAATGAAAAGCATTATTATGGGATGATTATAACTCTATTATAACATGACATTAATTATGACATGGGAAATGGCAGATCAATTAGTTGTAATTGTAATTGCAGGTATGCAATTTCTATTGCAGAATGTTTGAGATAAAGGAAAAAGAAAAATGTCAACAGAGTAGAAGCTCCTCCTTCTACATCCACACTTCTAGAAGTCACAGTGCATCATACATGTTCAGTCAGAATTTGTTTTCTGCCGTGGACTACTTTTTTTTTTTTTCCCAAGGCTGCCAGTTGGATGTATTTAGTACTTGATGCTATATATCTAGCAAATTTAAGCACAAAGGTGCAGCCAGAGGCATGGAGTGCTTTGAGATTTTACATCATTAATGAGTATACTCCAGAAGGCTTCCCAAGATCTTTGTTTAGAAGAACTAATAGTGGGCATTCTTGTACAGTTAGCACTTCTAAAATTCAATTCATGTAATCAGGTACTTAAACAAAAAAGACAGATCTGAGATACCCCATCTATTCTGCGCTTTATTTTTGCACAGGTTCTTTTCAGGCTTGATCTTCCCTGCTTAATGTAGTGAATTTGAGATAGATTAAGGTAGGATTCTAGCTGTGCGTGTATCAATTGATATTAAAGATCCAGTTTTAAAATGACCAGTTATTAAGTTTATATCATATTTTATTTTGACCAACTGAAATAGTTATTTTGGTTGGAAAGTTCTTTAGTGAGCATGTCTTTGGGAACTTCAAAATTTGTCACACAGTGATGTTAGAGGTAAGCAGAGGAGGAATTGTTGCTTGCATGTACTTACTACTGGTTACCAGATTTCAACAGATAATGCCTCTAACCTGTTCAGTCATTTATGAGCAGGATAAAGGCATTAGCAGGGCTATTCTCACAGTTGTATTTCAGGGTAGCCTCACGGTTAAGATGCTTGAATGGACCTTAGAAAATTTGAATTCTGTCTGTATCACTTACAAATTAACTTCCAAAATACTAGTTGCATCACTTAAAGAATTAACTGTCCAAACAGAATTATTAGTGTCTTGCTTTCTGAATTGTTCATCTTTTAAACTGCTGAGGCTTCACAAAAAATAAATACCTTGCGTTGGCATGTGAGAATGGATGGGGAACTGCCCCTCTGTCAAAAGAGATGAGCAGAGGCAGAGAGATACATCAGAGATATATATACCTGTTTATTTTGGGTATCCAGTTAAGACTGGATAATTTCTGAAGAACATTATGTATTACATATGTTCAAAGCTCAGCTTCTAGGGACTTTAAAGATTAGTGTCCCTGTGTAAGCACTGCAAAAATAAGAAATACGTAATAGGAAGAATTGGCAGAATCATCTTGACTGCTTTTGAAAACTTTGTTGGAGGTGGAATCGGCTTTGTTGGGGCCTAAAATTGACCATTCAGCTGTATTAATCTCGAGGTCATCTTTTCCTTTCTTCAAGTGTTCTGCCTCATTAAGTACACAACTTCCAGCTTCTGTAACAACTGAAGAAGGTGCTCCACCTGCAAAGCTGTTTACAGCATGGTGCTCTCTCCCCCAAGCAGTTCTGACCTGTGCACTCAAGAGACAAGAGTGCCAAAGCAAAAGACTGTATCTTAATTCGTTTGCAACAAAGGGGTTTTATGAAGGTTGCACAGGAAGTTGTGATAATGATACTTCTTAACCCTTCCTGAGTTTGCTTTTACAGGTATAGGATGTTGTTAGCATTCTGCCATCCATGTTATAAATGTTTGTTTACCTAATGACTGGGAACAGAATGAAAAGCAAGACTCCTTTCAAATTCCTAATGTGGTGTTTTTTGAAAAGAAAATCAATGAGAGTTAACGTGGAAAAAGATCCATAGCAGTACATTCTTCCCTAGAGATCAGCTCACATGTCCTTAAATTTATGAAGTTTTGGAACAGTGTGAGAGAATGTTGAAATTAAAATTTCAAGGGAAAAAGATACTTCTTGGAAGTACATTTATTTGCAGATTGCCTTTTTTTTTCCTTTTCTTTTTTTAAACAATGATTTGATATTCCATTATACTTCTTGGAAACAAGGTTTACACATTTGAAGGTGGTAATAAGAAGAAAAAAAAGAAATCCTATCTGTCAGAATCAGTGCAGGATTGCTTTTTCCAGGTATTCTCTAGTGCATTGACCAGTGCAGTATTTAAAGACACAACTCATGGTGCTTCTTAATTATATGAGCTAATTTTTACAGTATTTTGAAAATTTGCTAAGTATTATTACTACAATTATTCCATGGAAGATTTATTTCACAGACTAATAGACTTCACAGTTAAGAAATACTTCTTGATCATAAGCCTAAATTTTCCCTTTGATCAGTTCCATTCCCTTGCTCATAGCTACACTTCTTTGGCTCGTCGTAAACAATTCCTTGGTGTTAACATACCACCTCTAAATCTCTGTAGACAGTTTGCATGTATACTCTTTGTCTGACTCATTGAGATCTTGCTTCCTAAATCCTCAAGCTGTTTAATCTTTTACTCAAATTCTCTCTAGGTTTTCATTTTGTTTTGTTTTTATTGTCAGTCTGCAGATATTTGCATTATTTTTGAGCACAGTTTTATAAAACCCTCTGTGAAACTTTTACTGGATATGGTGCTTCAATATGCACATTTTGAAAGTGCATCTCCTTATGGCCCTAAAGAAGTTCTTTTACACAGTAGTACAATTGTTCTCAATTAAAATCCAGCTGCACAAAGGCAGAAGGGGAGAGGGAATAGAGGTTTGCTCTGGAGTTGAGTAGGTTTAAGAAGTCCCTCCTTGGTTTTGGTTTTGCAGTTTTCCCAAGTTTCACTTCTGTGGTTTAAAATACTTCACCCCCTTGTTTCAAGAGCTTGTCTTTGCTGTGTTGCTTCAGTGAATGAGCATGGATTCTGTTCAGAAGTTGAGCTGCAATGCACTTTATACTTGGCCTTAAAACACAAATCTGATATTGACGATATGACAGTGGAAAATAAGAGCATCTGAGGGGGAAACTTGAGAAACCTGGACTTCAGAGGATTGCTGTGAAAGACAGAATTTTAACTTTTCACTTGCTTCCATCAGCTGGTTTCCTGTATTTGCTAATTCTGTCTGAAAGAAATCTGTCATTACAATAGAATTAATTTTGTAATACTGTCTTAACGAGCAAAGGAAAACATGAATACCAAGTTAATGTGAACATATAGGCAGAAGACCGTGCATCTGTGTTGCCTTTCAAAGCAGACAGAACGATCTGAAAAATTGTCCTGCAGGCCCTGTTTTTCAAAGAAACAGATAAATATCCTCTAAATCTACAGTTACAGTAAGTGGCACTGGCTAATGATTTGATTTGAGGATTGAGAGCACAGTCTGGATTTACTCTTTGTGCATTAACGCAGGTCAAATGGACACAGGCTGCATTTTAAATCAGTAATGGAAGGCTGAAGCCTGCCTTAAACCAGTCAGATCAGCCTTACCCAAGACCGATTGATCCCGGGAGACTGAGCTCTGTGAGCCTAGCTTTTATATGAATGGACTCTGTGCAGCCTGAAGTTTCATTCATAAAATGGATGCTGAAGGCAAAAAAAAAAAGGAAACACAACCAACCCACACACACCAAACCCTGGAATGTCCATTTATGCGGAGCTGAAGGGTGTAGTGTTCCCTCAGCTGCTGCTGTTGCCAGTTGCCTTAAAGTAATGATTAATGCTCCTTGGCCCTGCCTGCCTGAAACCCGACACCATTTATGGCCTTGGTGTGTTTCTAATGTATAGTGAATGAGAAGGCTACATTCTCAAATCAGAAACATAAACAGGAACTGGTTGGTCTGAATTCCATTCAAATATGTCACTTCAGCCGTGCAGTGTTTGTCCAACTTCGATTTTACAGGCAGGGGATGGGACGGGGGAGAAAAAGCAACACAGACATTTTTGCAGTAGGATTACCAACAAAAGGAGCAAGGAAGAGAGAAAATACTTCTGTCTTTTGTTGAATTCAAAGGGAAGCGACGTTTAAAATACATTTTACAGTTACTGAGGTTAATAAAAGCAAATGCATGATTTTAAAGTATGTTCAAAAGATCAGTTCCATGTGGAATTTCAATTCGGAGCTGAATGTATGAGCCTTTGTTTTCCTGTCCTGCTGCATAGAAAGTTACACATCGCCTAGACAGGCTGTTGACATCTGGTCTCAGAAAATGCATTAGATGTTGTCATAGATCTAAAAACCAAAGTTGTGGAAAGGAAGCTGTTTGCTTAAGGTTTTGGTTTGTTGTTTTTTTTCTTTTTTTTTCTGTATGTGTGTAATAATTCCACTTAGACACGAGCTGATGGGGCCAAATATAGTTCTCCAGTAGGTTTTTGTCAAGTGAGATGTAGGAAATTAAACTAAACAACTCTTACTTATCTACATTTTTTTTTTTTGTGTGTATGTCTATGTGTGCACATTCACACAGATTATTTTTCTTTTCCCCTAATTGCTGGTATGAAGACTGGTGACAGACAAAATGAAGAACAAACCCATCCATTCTGAATGTTTTAAACGGCATAATGAATTGGGAAAATAGTACTTACACTTTAGATTGATTTTTAGAGATGATAGTGACTATTTTTACCCCTGTAGCATTAGTGTACTTGCAGTTTTCATACTGAACCTGCTAATGAAAATTTAATGCTGACTTTCATATTGCTGAGGTTTTACTGATTTGGAGGTCTCTGTCGTAATTACATACTTCTGAAGGGATTGTGCTTTTAAAGGTGGTTGAACTAAAACCTGAGCCACCAGCATTTGAGGTGTGAAATATGCTCCAGCAGTCGCAGTACAGGGAAGTGCTGATTAGTTCTAGCATTTCTACCTGCATGTCTCTCTGAAAAGAGACATACAAGTTTTAATCTGAATGTGTTCTTTAGGTTCACAAGATCATACGTTTCATGATCAAAAAGAAACATTTGGTACTTCTCCCTGCAAAACACAGGTCATGCATTTTAATTTGGGATGCCTGGTGCCACCTTAGCTGCTTGTTGCAATCTGGTTTGAAGAATTGCCTTTCTTGCATAAGGGCTTTATCTGTTTTTCAGTGATTTCGGTATTGTTTTCACCATTTAGCTGGTCAGAGCTTCTTGGTGGTGGCAAACAGCTGCTTTCCACCAGGAGGCAAAATGCATTTCAGCGGTGAATGAAGCACTCTGTTAGTAAAATCCACAAACAGAAAAGTTACTTGCAGTGTGGTTGTGAAGTTTTAAATTTTGAGGCCAAAAGTATGTTGTGTTCTAGCTTGAACTTTAAAAAGTATACAGTTGGCGCTGCACTTGGTAAAAATCTCTCCCACTGCACCAACCACTTCTCCATGTTTCAGAGGAATTCTTGTATTGCTCAAGTAAGCATAAAGCTCTGCCCGGCACCGAGGGAAGGACTGGCATACTCAGTGTGTGGCACAGAATCAAACTGAAATGTGTGAGTGACACTTGGGGAATAGGTGGGTTTAAGCTATCTGAGGGTCTTGGGCATGCCCTTCTGTGCCTTGTAGTACAAAAGGAAAAAATCTACACGTATTGTATTCTGTATTTGCTGCTTGTAGGAAGACAAATGGCACATGTTTAAGCCTGTTTATATAGATGGACAAACTCTGCAGTTTTAGTGTCATCACTTTATTTTATACCTGTGGGGAAGTAGGCAAATTTTCACGAGTTGAGGTGTTTGATGAGTTTGGGTGGCTTGTTAGCAGGCTCACTGCATCAGGCAGTGACTCACCAGTGCACCATTGCATTTACCTGAGCTGCCACGTAGATAGCAAGGCTAGACAGGTAGCTTGACTTCTTCACACACCCTTTTTCACTTTGTATACACCTTCTAAGCCTCGGTTTCTCAGTCCCTCTCTCTGCACATGCACATATGTAATGCAATACCTTGGGCCTCCAAATCTTCAGATGATGTTGATAACATGAACTAAAAAGTAATTCAGAGGTAGAGTGTAACGTAACAACATGTCCTTCAGTTAGGAATGCTATGTAAGGTTAGAAACTGGTTCAGGTTACCAGTTCCTGCTTTACTCTGCTTCATTCAGAAGACAGTCACTTCATCCTGCTGCCTGCAGGAGCTTCGTTTTCCCTGTTCTTGCCTGGCTAGGGATGTGAACTGAAATTCTGCTTGTCTCTCTGCAGGGTGTGATTGTGGTTCTGAAACTTGGCCCTTATCTCTGAAATACAACTGGAAAAGTGAATTTAAAGATTCCTTACCTACTCTGAGTTATACAGGGCTAAGAAAACCTAACCCTTTAAATTCTGATACGTTAATATGAAATACTTCCTTACCAAGGGACCTCTCAAGGATCTTACTCAATAATGAAACCTAGTACCTGCATCTGCTAAATTCAGTAGCAGATTTTTTTTGTCCTGAAGAAGTCTGGGCTTTTTCTGCTTGGATGTGTTTTGATTAAGGCACAGCAGAGCTTGCTTCCAGTATTTTTCTCTATGACAGTCCAAGATGAGGAGGCATTTCTGCAGTGTCTAGTTTACACATAATTTTAAAACAACACCTACTGGGAAAAGATGTTTTCAAACTAACATGATATAAGGACATATTAATTGTTTTAAGATGACTGCTGTGTTGTTGTTAGCAAGAGAAGCAACGAAGAATGACCTCTTAGTATTTTAAATTAATAAAGATAAATAATTTTTTATGTGTCCATGTTTTTAGTTAGGGTTTGTTTTTCTTTCTTTTCTTAAAGAGACTCTGCTGTTCTTGAGATAGTGTAACTTTAAAATGTGAATTACTTCATTAGAAGCCTGAAGTAAGCTTCTTTTGTGTTCTTAATCCAGGCACATGTTTTTTCAAAGACTAAATATTGCTAAAAGGTGATAGAATCAGTCACCTCGAGCACTTGAATCCTGCCCTGGATGTATTTTATGCCTACTTCTATCTCATTTGTTGTCTTAAAACAGTGCTTTAAGGAGAAGAAAACATATAATTGCTCTGTAATTTCTGCACTAAAATGTTTTCTTTTGAAGTAGCTCCGCTTAGCTTATAAAAATACTTCTGGGTCTTAGTCAAGCATTTAGTACAATTTAAAACTGGAATGCTAAATTTCATTGGTTAGACTTTTTATTAGATAAGGTAGAAATGAAAGCAGCAGGCAATTTAATTAGCAGTAATTTTTCTGGGCAAGTCATTACTTTGATGAACTTCAGAGCAATGTTTATGGCTCCTAATTAACCATGTTAGTCATTTGATTGAATAATCACTTTGGAAATGTTTCTACAATTTGATTAGAGTCTGACCCACTCTGATAGTCATAAATTAACTGATAGCACTTTAGGATAACAAGGCTGTAGTTACTTTACGAGAAATAAACTCTTCCTTGCTGTATTTTTCAGTCCTCTGTGGACTGTTTAAGCACAAGCTAACCAGAAGATTAAGTAATGTTGGTACAAACAATGCTTGCTTTAAAAAGACTCCAGATGTTAATTATAATTGACTTAGGATCATGGGAGATGAAACCCCAAATTGGCTAAGAACATAACTTCGTGGATGTGTGCATAATTCTTTGTTCCGGGTATTCTGCTGTATCACTTTGCAAGAGTGGAGTTCATGAGTCAAAAAGGGTTTTGCTGCCAACGCTAGTGATTTTTTAACCGAAAATAGAAAATAGCATCTGTTTCAGTTCTACAACTTCCTCTTTTTTTTTACGTAGATTTTTCCATTCTCCTTAACGTTCAATCTACTTGTTAACATGAATGATTCCTTGCAGGTGAACCACTACTTAATAGCCTTGACTTCTAGTCTACAGAGCTATACTTGACTAGCATGATCACTGAATCACTTATTCCTGTGACTGCTCAGAATAGCTGCCTGAGTTGTTAGATTCTCTGGGCCTGAGGAGGCAGGCACTGGGTGCTTCATGGAGAGAGGAGGTAATGAAGAGTTCAGTACAGATGTGGAAGAAAGGCCGTGGACTGTTAAAGGAAACTTATTATTACTGCCTTGTGTTTCGCTTGTTTTGTGAAGTCAGTGTAAAACCTCATTTTCTTATCCTGCCAGATCTTTGATACTCATCACTAGTCAGTGAACAGTGAAATTTGGAATCACAGTCTGAAAGAGTCTGTAGGCAGTGTTGGAAAAATAGTGTCTGCTCTTTCGACCTCTGTTTGCATCTCTTTAAGAGTTACAAGTTACTGGTAACAGATTGCATAGCTTAGGGTAGGAGTTTATCACAAGATCAAATAGACTTTGTTAAGCAGGACTTTTGATATCCAAGAAGTGGTTTAAGCATAGGCTAGAAAGGCAAACATTTATGGTGTATTTCTGTTTGCAAGTCCCAGTGCACAGGATGTGGCTACTTGGGTACAAGACATGAGTTAAAAATGGAAAGACATTTAAAGTACACAGTTTTCATTAGTTCTGTTTGCTTTTTCTTATTATTCTTGCAGATTTGAGTAAAGGTGTGGAATGGCAAATAAAAGCCTGTGTTACTTAGAGTGTTCGCAGTAATTTTTTTGGGTGTGTCTGTCTTTTTTTTATTTAAGGGTGTATGAGCGGAGGGTAAAATAGATGCATCTGAATTCCTAGATTAAATACTTAGTAATAGCAGAAAATTTCATTAACTCTTTAAATTCTTAAAGAGACTCTAAAAATCAATATCCTACTCAAAAGTCCCTCTGACATTCCTTGCATTAATGTAGGGTTTGAGTCTCCTGTGACTGGAAGCCTTTTCTGTGTAATTGATTAAAAATGTTAGGTCACATTAGTTACATAGAAACATAAGTACAGGATTTAAAATATTAGTAGTCTTCTGTAGATTTTTTTTGTCTGTGAATGGTCTAAAATGCAATTGTCATGGGAGTCAGCTTTTAGCGACCTTGATTACAGTAAAGGTTCGAGTTCAAGTGCCAACATTAAATGGGACCTGTGATCTTCACATTATGATTTCATCCTCTGCCATGCCTTGTGCGTGCTGCTCTGAAATGCTAACTGTGTGTTGACAGGTTTCCCCTTGCTGTAACTTGCATCTTTTTGTTGCTTTTCTGCCTGCAGCCTGTCTCATTGATAACCTTCACACTTTTAATTACAGACAGTCTTTTGATTAGTATTGTCATCTTCTTTCAGAAGTGCCTAGCTGCCATTCCATTTACATGAGGCAAGAAGGCTTCCTGGCTCACCCAAACAGAACAGAAGTTAAGTTTTCTATTATGTATTGCTTTTGTATGAGAGAAATGTAAAAAATTAAAAAGTCTGAAGGGATTTGGGGTTCATTGGTTTAATCCTGTTGCTGGGAAGACTCGCATCATCTTTGTTTCCCTTCCCAGTTTTGAGTTTCTGGTGCACTGATATTTTTTTTGTCGCTTCTTTTATTGCCACAGGTTGATCAGGGTAGAAGCAATTTTTTTATGAATTTACTCATTCTGCTTTTCAAGGCTTCTAGCAGTTGAAAGGAACAGGCACTTAAAAATTTGTCAGTTTCACCCATTCTGGTCAAGTGATATTTTCCAGGCTGGTGGTGTGACAGGCTCAGTTAACTGTTAAGTAATCCATTTTGTACTTCAAATTCAGTGACAGTTTTTGATTTTTCCTTCTCTTACAATTTTTGCAGGGTTTTGGTGCTGCTTAGGCCCAAATTGTACAGCCATGTGATACATATCAAAACTCTCAGTGACTTCAGCAGGGCAGAGCTGAGATCATTGTCAGCATTAATAATTCTGAGTTAAAAGCACTTTATATGTGTTAAAAATCAGAAGGCCGATAGAACTACTTAAAAATGACTGACAGAGAGGTGGTACCCTCCACTCCCCTGCTTTGGTTTATCTTTCTTGCCAATATAGGATTGTTTGCTTGTTTGTTTGTTTAAGGTTTGTTTATTTTTCTTCCACGGAGCAAATTTCACAAACATGAGGGGAATTGGTTTTCAGATTGATGAGAATTCAGGCAGATGTATGAATCAGAGTTCTCTAGTAAGACTTCATTCACAACTGCAAAGATAACAGATCTGGCTAAAAGCCCAACTGCTTCTGGGGCGGAATAAAGGCAAAAATAAAAATACAGAGTGGTGTTTAACAAAGAGGGTGAAACAGGGAATGGAAATTTATAACAGTCTTGGTGTATGAAATGACATGAAGTATTGAAGTTTGATAAGGGAGGTGAAAGACATCAGGGAAAAATCCACAAACTACAGGTCTAAGGTCAACAGATTTGACTTTTAATCACAGCACAGATTGTTTTTCCCCTATCTTTGCCATGTTATGCACTCGTAGGTAGTTGTTGATGGTAAAAATGTTATGAATGACGTAGAAAAAGCAGTTATGTTTGATAAATATTTGGGTTTTGTATTTGAAGATCAGTCAACATGATTTTCTGGAATAAAGGTCATGTCAGATCTGATTTACTCTTTGCTGAGATTAAACATTTGATTGATAAGATACTTGTATAGTATACTTAAACTTTTTATGTCATTCAATTTGCCACTGCATTACATTCTGATTAAGAAGTTAGCGCAAAACAGTATCAATAAAGTATACATTAAATACATTAAGACCTGGCTGACTGACAGATCTAAAAGTTGCTGTCACTGGCCAATCATGTCTGAATGGGTTGTTTCTATTATAATTCTGTAGGAATTGATATCAGGAGTGTTGCTATCCAACATTTTCAGTAAAGATAGGGAACAAAGTTAATAGATAACTTTATGGCACAGAGGTGATAGACAGAGTGGTAAATAACGGGCAGGACAGGGCAGTCCCACAAAGCAGTTTGAATTGTTTGGTAATCTGGGCACATTAAACAAAATGGTTTTTTAATATGCTTGAATGTAGACCAGGCCTATGGAACCAGGAAACAGTATACTGAAAAAAACGATTTTGAGATGGGCCTCCTCCTCCTAGGCTTCACAGTGGGAAACCAGCCCAACCAAACATTGCAACCGTATGGCAGAGAAACCTTCTGTAATATTTGCACAGCCAAAAGGAGGGTCATAGGGTGGCAGGAGAGGAGGAGATGTTTTGTCTTGCTAAGTAGCACTGGTGAGGCTGAAAACTCGTGTGCAGTACAGTTCTGGTTAACCAAAGCATTTAAATAATACTGAAAACTGAGAGTGTGTACTGAGGAGAGTGCTAGAAAGAAAGCAGGATTGCAGAGTGTCTTTTAAATAAAATTTTACAGACTAATCTTAATTAGAATTAACATCAAGACATGGTGTGACTTCTGTATGAGGAGGAAACACCAAGTAGGACTTTTTTCAGTCGCGCAGGGAGAAGACCCGTAGGAACTAATGGCTAAAAGTCAAAGCAGTGCTAGTTCAATCAGGAAATGAAACAAACATTTTGGAATAAATCATAGAGAAAAAATGGGTGCTTTTTCATTTTTGCAGGTGGAGATTAACAGTCCTTTGGGAAAGTGCACATTAATTAAACACCCTTGTACTGTGGCCAAAATGTTGCGATTGGGCGGTGTGTAAACGATGTGGAATATTAATCCGATTCCTCTATGACTTAGTGTTCCCTCTGGCATTAAGCCTGTGATCTCTTCTTTATCCATGCATCTTTTATATAAACACCTCTCTTTCTTTAACTTACAGGCTGTATGTATGAAAAAGGACCTAGGCAGTTTTACGATGACACTTGCGTTGTTCCAGAAAAGTTTGACGGTATGTATGACACATCTCTCTCTTTTTCTTGTGTGAGGAGATGAAAAAGGAAGAGATGAGGGACTTTTCTCTGTTGCTGATCAAAAAACCTTGGTAACATTCCAATTTAGGATTCCTTAACACACCATTTGCAGTGCGCCCAACCAAAGCTGACCTTTGTCTCTGGAAACCAAAGTCTTCTCTTCAATAGGATGTTGTTCGACTTTTGCCAGCGAATGATGCTGTATCCAGAGTTGTGGCAGAAGAGCTCAGTTCCTGCACTGTTGTGAAGTGATAGAAGGATTTCCATTGCACTGATGATCACATATAGCTTGTTGTTTAAGATTTAATGAAAGCTGTTCTTGTAATTAACAAAACCTCACAGAAAGAAGCAGCTTTGGTTTTACTGAGGATTAAGCCTCTTGTCTTGCTGTCTGTGAAGTGATGAATAGTGGGGAGTGAGTGTATAGGGCGTTTTTGTGTTTGCGTCAATATATTTGCACTAGGTTAAACATTGTACTAGTGTTTTATTTTTCAGTGGAATTGATAACTAATCAATGATCTTTTCACAATGCTACCCATTACAACAGATTTTTTTTTTTTTTTCAAGAGGGATTCTGAGGTCAATTAAAATAAATGGCCCAAATTATCCTCAGTTACTCTGACGTAAAATCAGTTTCCTTGTGTAACTCAGTAGATTT
>JASSUY010044890.1:5092-15744 GCA_032466535.1 Forpus xanthops
CCCTGGCATCCCTATCGGCCCACTTCAGATACTGGATGGTTTCTATGAGGTCTCCACGCAGCCTTCTCTTCTCCAGCCTGAACAGCCTCAAATCTCTCACCCTATCTTCATACACAAGGTGCTCCAGTCCCCTCATCTTCCTCATAGAAGCCTTCCAATATCTGAAGGGGGCCTATGGGGATGCCTGATATTAAGAGTAATTTGTGGCCAAAATTGCTAATGATGGGGTTTTGTAACAGCTTCAATGACTCTCTCTAGCCACAGCCCAAGCCACACAGATAGTTTTGGGAATGAAAGTCTAAATTTATCCTGTGTTCTGCCTTTTAGGACTTGTGATTGAGAATGAAGTGTCACACAAACTCCGTCCTTTTTATCAGTTTTTTAAATCGCTAGGAATACAATTCAGGCCACAGATAACTGCAGTCCTTCCCTGCCCAAGGAAACACAGACCCACACTGCTAAACTTGAAGACTGCTCTCACTGTTAAAAAGTCTGAGACATAATCTCTCTGCTTATCAGGCAACATAAAATCACCAGGGAAAACTGGGGAATTAACCCCTGCCTTTCCTATAAAAACTATTTGGACTCTTTCTTAGGAACATAAAGATCTAAGATATACATTTTTTTAATAAATTTTAAATCAAGCATTCATAGAAACAAGAACTGAGACCCAGGTGTCCTAGGGAAAACCACTAATCTCTGAAACGATAATGCTCAGAAAGAAATCAATGTAATAAGGACTACGCAGGTTAACTATGAAGATATTATTAATCCTGGTGAACTGTAGTTTACCCAAGCAGTACAAATAAAATACATTATTTCTTCCCATTTTTACAATAAGTTTTAAGAACAGCATTTCTCAAAGATGGCTTAAACACTGCCCTCAGATCTGGTTTTGTTAATGAGGATAGTAATAAATTCCCTGATTCACAGGAATATACTTCCTTACTTTTTTTTTTTTAATATCTGAAATGATTAATGATAAAAGGGCCTAATTCAAAGTCTTCTGAAGTTCACAGAAGCATCTCCATTCTGTTCTACTGGCTGGCATTAACCAGTCTCCATACGCAATCTATTAACACCAATGACCATTAATGGACTCAGTCCAGCAAGCTTCATATACATAAAACAACTTCTAAAAATCATTCCCTTAGTGATTCAATATCTTCAAGCAAGCACATTTTCACATAATTCTGACTTAAAATGTGTGAAGAACTATGCTGCATGTTGGATATTCCACAGCCTGTAATACTGCACAGAATCACAGCTGATTCCAACTGATCTCTGCCACTGTGTCAGTCCATGCATGGATAAGGTCAGGTCCTTTCTCTGATTCCTTTCTGAGATTCATAACATACTGCTGTATGATAAAGTACAGAACAGGAATATTAGTAACAAACTAGAAGAAACAGAAGTTAATGATCAGAAAATTTTACATAGGAGAAACAGCAATAAATACTTATTAGGATTCATTAGAATTGTTAGATCAATTCACATGGATTTAATTTTGAAAAGAAGAAACGAGAAATTTCACAGGTTTGAATATGCTTGTATTTCTTTCTGAGGAGAAAGTCTAAAGCCATCTGGTTCTTTCAGCGTTGTTAAAAATGTTCATTGCTCTGCAACCCTTTTCATATATCACAATTTTTACCTTTTTAAAATGAAATTGTTACAAAAGGGAAAATACTTAAACAAAGTTCTTTGATAAGTGAAAGAAAGCCATAATGCTTTTCCTTCACAGATTATCAGATAATTTTCATTCCAAACCTCAAAACAACATGTGATTTGGAAATCTTGTAGAAGTCTTCGTGAAATACATTTGTTCACGGTTAGTGCTCAGAAGAGTTTGGAAAACAAAAGGATTTTGTGACTATTGCAATGTAATTTTACATTATTGTAAACAGGCAAGTATCTCACTTCATTTAATAAGTTTTAGCCTTTATCTCAGAATTACTCTTGCAGAGAATTTTATCAAGATGTTCTTGTATTATATATACTGTAATTCTTAGGAAAAAAAAATTATAATCCATGACACTTTATTATAGCTATTGCCCTGAAAGAAAAACTGCTCCTATTAGAGGTCTTCACGCATCTTCTAGAAAGATTTAAAAAAAGCAGACATGACGAATCTTCAATCTTTACATTGAGATGCATTCATTCCCCTGACAAAATGCTTGTTATAGCATCACTTTCAAATAAAAAGCCATATGAAGATTCATCATTAAAAAAGAGGTTTGTTCTTTTTGTTTGGTTGCTTTAAAAAAAAAAAAAAAAAAAAAAAGTCATAAAAATATTATCACTGTCTAAGTAGGTTTTAAGATCAATTTTTGCCATTTTGGCTGAGCAATATTAACAAAGCAAAGCAAAATTTTCCTAAACACTGTCTCATCATAGCATGTACATGGATAAACCCTAGTTTTTATAAATTTTTCACTTGTTTAAAAAAACAACAACAGCAAAGTTTAGTTCTAGAGAGACAGTATATTTGGATTTGCTAAAAGTGAGGCACACAACCAGAAAGGAAAACAAAATTTACTGACTTTTAGCAGCGTGCAAAAAATTCTGAATAAAACCTATTACACATGCAGCTGGTGTGATCTGACACAAAAATTTCTCAACACCCACATGCAGAATGAATACAAAATATACAATCTGGTATTGATGGCTCTTTCTTTGAATAAAGAGAATTCAGTTGCTCATACTCACTTTTAATATCACATAAATAATAGAAAAATTCAATATTAACATATATAAACATCTATGTATACATAAAAGATTTTTTCCTTTCAGTTTTCAATATAGGCTTAAGAAATTGCCAGGTTAAGGTATTGCATCTTTAATTAATATGCATATGGATTTACTAGATACATGAGGGAGCAGAGTGAACAATACAGAATAAGAACAGAGAGCAAGAAGGCAATAACCTTTCCTTCTCCTTCCTCCATACATCAGTGCTGAAAATTCACTTAGTCTGCTGGTTTGTACTTTGACGTTTTCCTCTAAATAATCCAAAGCCAATGGAAAAAATAGTGTGTCATAGCCAATAACTGTCTTGCTCAGGCTGCATACCTGTGAGCCAGCCAACCATGCAATTCATTGGGTGACTAAAGTTTGCATGCTTTTGTCACAGTTTCACTGAAACTCAGATGCAGAGGCTTACAGCCATAAACAGCTTTACTGAATGATTTATCATCAAGAGACATAACTCATCCTGAGCAAGAACTATATAACAACATATATATAACTATATAACATCATGTTATAAGAAATACTACTCATTAGTATTTCCATTGATTTCTATAATAAAATGCAGATCTGTCACAATTTGTCCTTAAATACTAATATAAAAATAAAAATATTTCCAATAATAAACATAAATTGTAATACTTCAGTACATATAAAAAGCCAAACTTTTCACTCCAGTTAGCTGAGCTGCATCAGTGCTTATTTTTGCTTTTAAACATTTTTTTCTTAATTATATTTAGTCAGAGCTTACTCTCTTTGATACAGGAATAACTTACATTCTAAAGTGTGATATAAATTATTTATCCAAAGAAATCTCAAGCAGGTAGCAGGAAGCAGAGCCCGTAAAAACAAACCCAGAAAACTCACATTGTCTCTTTTTTTAAAATCTCTTTTCTGTTCACTATTTATCTGGCTAAATCAAAGGGCAGGGGGGGGAAGAAATCATGGCCTAACATTTCTCCAAATCTGAAATACTTCTAAATGGATGCTGAGAAATGATGACAATCTCACTTCCCATTCTAAACAAATAAGTAAAATGCAGATCACGAATTTGGAGGGAATAAGACATTTTCAAATTACAAGAGTTTAAACTTTATTTGCGCCACCTTCCATCATAATGAAGCAGTGAAAAATTTCAAAAGCTCAACTAAGCTCTGTCAGACTATAACAGAGGAAGATACACAAACTATTTTCTTTCTTCTGGAGGATACAAATGAAATGAGGTCCTAGTCCTGTGAAACAACATTGATACTCAAAAGGGAGTAGAGTAACCCCAATTCCCATCGACTTTAAGTGCTTATGTTAAGTATTATTTGTTGCAAAAACATTTTTCAGTCTCAGGAGATTTAGGCTCCACTCACATGAATAATATCCGTTTTCCCATGCAACTGATGGATTCAGGGAAAACTGTTCTTCATGTAAATTAGGTTACACCATGAATAGAATTAACCTAAACCAAAGGTATAAAAATGTAACAGAAAGCTTCTTCCCTTCCATATGCATTTCAGTTAGGGGGGTGGGGAAATGATTCTGTTCCCTGCGGTCAACTGCAATTTGCAATCTTGCTATTGTGAAAAACTTATTGCAGACTGTAGGTGTTGATGTTACATGTAGAAGACCCTCAAAGCATTATTTCCCTCTTTATTTCAGATTGGTCACAAAAGAAAGCAACTTAAACATATATTCAAGTTTCATATATTAACAGTATCAGTTCTGGCCACCTTTTTTCTTTCATTTTATTGCAACTGATGTTTGCTTGGGAGCAGCTAAGTGAAAATACAAAACCAAAATCATACAGTCTTTACTAATAAACACTAAAGTCTCTAAAATACCTAGTCCATCTCCACAGACTCTGATGGACATTCTAGCTCCTTTTGATTATAACTTTGAAGTACAAGTAAAAGTACATGAAACCATAGGCTAAACAATACTCCACTATTGTAGGTTACTCCACAGGCTTAAACAGTGACACCCACATACACTTATCCTACAGAGGGAACAGAGAGAAAACCACTTCACATAGTCTTTGGAAGGGCATACAGTATTCAGAGGCAAAGAGAGGAAACCAAACAGTCCATAAGAAGGTAAAATATTAATAACCAAAGCCCACCCTACCACCACCACTCCATCAGAAGTAGCTCAGCCTCCGTAAAATGGAGGATTAATGGTAAACAGATGAATTGCAGAATGTGTTACATATTTGCTTTGACAAGCTTCTTTTCTCTACTGTTTCCAGCATTATTCAGTACAACTTCCCCTATAGCATGTAAATTTTATCCAAGCCTCTTTGCCTAAGAAGGAAAGCCTCCACTCCCTTTTTTTGTGGTTTTGGAATGACTTATTCTACAATGTTTCCCACTGTCTGATTTTACTCTTCTCACATAGCATGGCTAGATATAGAACTATCTAATTAGGGCTATATTCTACCTAGAAAAATGGCGAGGGAGGTTTAAAGATGATGCTGTGCACAAAGCCTGTGAAGAAATGCAATCCAACATTACTTTCTTCATTCTTTTTATCTGTTTCCAGTGCAGGTGTGTCCTAATTGGCATATTAAGTTAAATTAAGAAACCAGGAAATACAGAATATGCCTGCCTTCAGTTAAAACACAAGGAAGGGCATATCTCATATCTTTATATCTTCTCTACCCAGTACTGAAAAATGCAAGAAAAAAAGAAAGGCAAATAAATGCAAATAAAGAATGTAAAGAACACAAAGGAAAGCAGAAGCAGCAGAAGAAAAAGAGAAAAATAGAAAAAGAAAGTTTGAATCACAATATTTTTTCTGTTGTACATCTGATTAATTTCTTATGCAGAATATTTGTCAATGTATCTTTACAAATACACTGGACTGTAATGTAGTAATTGATCTCAATAATGGAAAACTGTCATTTCATTTGACTTACCGGTCCATTAACATGGTTGAAAAGTTACTTTAAGATTTTCTTGAACCACAAAGTATTTTTCAGATGTTTCCTCTCTACTCCCAAGAGTTCCTTCTTTACTTGCACATTTCCATAGCTATAATATTATAGAAGTTAATACAGACAGATATAGCTATAATGTTTTCTCATTGCTGTGACCACAATGATCTCTAAAATATTCATAGATTATCATCATCAAAGTAAATATATATTAGTCTGAACAGTTTTCTACAAGTGCACACAGTATTTAGGAGATGAAATCCTTTATCCATCAGGATGTAGCTTGACAAAGATATCACCTAACAGTAATTCATGAGTACTTTTAAAATGCATAGTAACTAAATTCACATAGAGTCTGCATTCATCTGACCCTGAACTCTGTTTACAATTTCAAGTTATAACACTCTCCTGGCATAAATACAGCTTAGTCATCATCACTGAAATACTCAGTAGATCTCAAGAGAGGTTTTAAGTGACCTATATTAGATGCAGTTTGGAGTGATGCTCATCATAAATGAATTATTGACTACAATACAGGTGGATTCATTTATCAAGTCTTTCTTCTGAGTGTTATATTGATACACAGTTGTATGCTTTAGCCTCCAGATTTAAGGTATTTTTTTGAGAAATGGATAGCATCACATGGCAGAAGCAGTACCTGTGCTGTAAGAGAGGAAGCTATTTTCTGAACTGCCGCAGGTTTCATCAGTGGGTAGGAACTGTGCTAAACCACACAGAATGCCAGTTAATACCACAATTCAGACACTTTTATATTCTCATATTTGCAATGTGAAAGCCAAAGGTCTTCATGTATTTGCACAAGCCATTAAAAATATGCTAATGTGTACTTAATATCTATCAGTGCAAAAATTTCTTCAGTTAAAATGTTCTTACTGCAGTAACTGAGCATATAAGAGCAGTTATATGCCCAGGATTGACTTTGGGTTTCAACTTCATGAAATTCACCCTGTTATACTGTTTTTCCAGGAATCACATGAATAAAGAGAAAAAGCCTATCAAAACATGTTTATTACCTTTGGCACTTGAAACAGTTATTATATGGGTGCAAATCATTTTATTAATAATATTTAATAATGTCATTATTAATTTTGCTCATTAGTTTTATAAATGAATGCCAGGGAATTTTAAAATATTGGACAGGGTGATGATTGGAGTATTATATGTTAGACCAGTATATTATTTACCTTGGGTGACATGGTTTAGTGGGAGGTGTCCCTGCCCAGAGCAGGGGGGTTGGAACTAGATGATCTTGAGGTCCTTTCCAACCCTAACTATTCTATGATTCTATGACAGAAACATTCCAGCAGTGGACTCTGCGGGATTCAATACTGCACAAAACAGATAGAATAACTGAATATAATTGAGAGGAGGAGAGGGGAAGAAATGGAGGGATGGGGGGAGGAGGAACAGATGAAGACTTTGAAGGATTTGTGAGAAGACAAGGATTAAAATATTAATTCATTATTTTCTGGTGTATATAAACAGGCACATTGAAAGGTAATCAGACAAATCAGAAGGCAAAATCTCTGCCAGACTGTGCAGGCAAGATTAGAAAAACTGAGACATTTTTTTTCCTGAGAATTACGATACAGCTTAAAACCCAAAAAACAAATAAGGTCAAGATAGTCTAGCAGTGCCCAACCATGAGAGGAGAAAAGGAAATTAGAATGGAGAAAGCCAGGAAAGACAAATCTTTTTTTTTTTTTTAAGTAAGATTCAACTCTTTAAATTAATATCTAAAACACAAATATGTCCATCATTTACATGGCAATGAACCAAGATCAATATAAGGACCCAGCATTTGAACTTTGTCCCCAGGCTGATCAAATGCAAGCCTCGGTTGCTGGAAAAGTGAGTTTATACAAATAGTACTATACTATATTTTATATCTGAAATTGATCCTGATGGTGATACACAACACAAAAGGTTCAAGGAACAGCAAAAAAATAGCTTTCTACAAGCACAAAATAAGGGAAAAAGCAGCTAACAATTTTTACAGCTGATATATAGAATTTAAACTTTAATCAAAACACCTTTCTCTATTAAACTGTTATGCAAGATTAAAAACTTACAATTGGGCTTAGCTTGCACAAATGAAAACAAGGCAATACAAGCTAAAATTTTCTCACTTTGTGAGGTGGTGCAACAGACAAGTGCAATCAGAATTCATCAGTTCTCAGAAGTAACAGGGTTGCTTTTGACTAGTATCTCTAATACTACTAGGCAGTCAGAGGGAAAAAGGAAGTAGGCACAGCTCAAACAATTGCACTGAAAATACTACTGACTGTAGGTTCAAGAGGCTTTCCTGGAGAAAGTAACATTTGTGTGTTAAATACAGATTTTAACCTGTAATATTCCTTTAACATTCCTGACCTATTCCAGGACTGCATAGGACACCTAACCTCAGCAGTATAATTCGATTGGAATTAAAAGTGGGTTTAACTATAGTTAAAATATTTTTTGCTGCTTTCCTTATAATTTGTATAAAAGCAAAGGCGTATATAAAAGACACCCTTCCAGTAAGACAACCAGCAACTATCGAACTTGTACCGAAATTCCTTTTAACGGGACAAGAAACATCTTGGGTTGAAAGCATTAGGTTTTGAAAAACATATAGAAAACTTTCAGAAAAGGGTGATGAAGTTGCCTGAATTGCACAAAAAAAAAAAAAAAAAAAAAAAAAAAAATCAGCACTCTAGTTAGTACTTCTGTTGAACCAGAGCATGTTCAGCTTTCTGTCACTGGAGGCTAAATTCCATTCTTGGAGACACCTGAATCCCAGCAAATAATACATCAAAAGAAAAGTTACAGTTTTCTAGATGATAGGACATAGGACACAGAAACTGAAAGAAAGTCAAGGTACTCCTTTACATGAACAAGACCTCCTTTTCCCCACATCTATCTCTACTTCACACCAAAAGACTTTTTTCTGTTTGTGATGTGTCATGGATTATAGGCATGCCAGTGCAATCAAAAGCCAGCTTATAACTCTGCATTTATTCTATGATTCAGGAGAGAAATACAAAAGTGTTCACATTTTCACCTAAGCTCAAATTATGGTTTCAGTGTAAGGAATTTAATTTTGGATCCAAAAGTGATAATCAGCGCAACAAAAACTGTCTAGACCATGTGAAGCTTAAGTATAAAGGAAAAAAAGTATAAGAAAATAGAATGCTGCAAAAAAACAGTTATAAACAGAAAACTGCTTTATAAAGTGTAGGAACAGCTATAAAACAGTATTTTATACAGCCAGTGTTCCTATATTAACATTAGTCTAGACCTCTAGGAAACTAGGAGGCCATTTACATACAGAAATCCTGGTTACATTATCACTAAGCTCTGAAAATAATCTTTCAGAAGCAAAAATTCCATGCTTCTCTGAATTAGTATGGTAACTAGTTCTGCATTATTATAATGGTGGAAATTTGATTTCAAATAAATGCCAGATACTTTATAGTAAAATAGGTGTTTAAGAAAAAAAATAAGTTATCAAGTAGCACTCATGCCTTTGTAATTTAAAAGTAAATGCTAAATGGACCTTGTCATGTCCTTAAGATGATAGGTTTGTATACACTGCAGTATAGACCCATTGTGTATAACTATGCTAATTGGAGTGTTATTTTTTTATTTCTCTACTGAAAGTTAAAATATGATTTATAGTTGTGTTAAGCTTAGAAACATTTTTGGGCGAGTGAATTGCTTCGCAAAATGTTATGACCTAGCCTGGTTCAGCATTATATGAAAACTTCAGTTTGTCAAAGCACATAAATAAATTCTCCTGAATTCTTATTTTAATTTTCAAACAAGCATCTAATATCAGAAGACAATCTGTTGAGGAACACACTATATTTAAATTTTTATCCTTAATTTCTGAGCTCCTGTAATTTGAAGCAGCTCTGTACATTGAAAATATGAGGTCTGAAAGGTGATGGGTCCAACCCTTTTGATAATTATATTCAGTTTACACTCTTGTCTATGGCCAGACTTTTTTAGGACGATCAGGTGAGCATGCCCAGCACTGAGCCACAAATGACACAGCGTTAGTCTCCATTGTACTGATATTAAAATAGAAATGTGCAAATATATCTATCATAAGTGAAATCTATCATAAGTGAAAGCAATACTCTAAAACACAAATTTAAGAAAAAAAGTGTTAACAAAGGTAAACCATAACATATTAAAAAGATATAAAGTTTCTATATATCTCACTACAGGAGATAAAACTCTTTCCTGTTCTGGGAAAGCTTACACAGATACTAATCATAAAATGTCTAGCTGAAACAAGTCCTGATTTTAACTTTTCAGCTAAGTGCCTTCTTTTTGCTCTGCTTCCAGATAGCAAGTTTGTGTGTTCTTTCATCTTGCAGCAGGCCTACCACGCAGCAATGGACTCTGCCTTTGGGCAAATCATCTGCCAACTGCTAAAATATCTTATACGATTTAGCAAGTTTCTTACATTGCTCATGGGGCTATTAAACCCTATCTCTTCTTCATAATTCAGTTCCTTGAAGCTGGCATGTTTAGCCATCAGTTAAATTATTTTACTGCTAAGCTTTTAAGTTCATCTGCTGCGCCCTGGGAACCTTGCAACATACACAGTGTTAATGGGCCTTTGCCCAGGCATGTTACATTTTTGTAGTTGCTTACATCACTCTCTAATTACTAGCCTACTTTAAAGATAGCACATATCAGACTTGAAACTTCATAGACTTTAAAAGGCGTCTCATGGAAACATAATGCCTCTTGTACATTTCTCTGTTCTTACAGTGCTTTCTGAAATGTGAGTCAGAATGATTCACATTGTATCCTGTAAGCAACACTACCTTTCCTTGTCAGCACAGTTTTGCACATTCAGTTGAATCTGGTTTAACTACAAACATTTTATTCTTTAAGGCAAATTGTGCATGGCATTATTATATCACTGTTCTGTAGTTTTATTTGCATTAAGAAAAGCTTTTATTCT
>JASSUY010044893.1:0-54128 GCA_032466535.1 Forpus xanthops
TAAAAATCCAAAACACAGTGCTACACCAGCTACTGCTTAAAGAAAAATGACTGCTGCTGCTGAACCCATGACACATGTATAGCTATTTTCTGTTTTCAGAAGAGAAGGTTTATGAAGAGAAGGTCAGTGTGTCATTCAGTCAGGAGAGTTTGCACAGTGTTGTAACCTGCAGAATGGGCAGGCTACACCCCACATCTCTTCTGTGCTGTGGCAAGGGATGCTCTGGGACTGTATTGCATGTATGTAAAGCACTGATTGATGAACCTATGGATGCTCACATCCCCAGCTTGCGCCCTGCCCAGGGACAGTGGAGCTGCCTTGGGAGCATTCGTTAAATGATTGCTTTGTGGGAGGGTATCAGAGAGCCTGTGGATGGAGATCTGCTCTTCCCTGTGCCTTCCTCTTCATATATCTGAGCTATGCCCAAAAACTGGAGTTTACTCTGACAACCCAAAACAAAAGGGAAACCTAGAAGAGCACATGAAGGATTAATTCACTGATGTAGTCATGTCCTAAAAGAAAATAGCCCTCTTGTCCTGGAAATTGATACACTAAATAACTCTCCAGTGTCCTCGGTTCAGTGTTCAGCCTGAGCATTTAAAACCTTTAAAACAATGAGGGAAGCCATTGGATTTTACTGTGTCAGTAATGATGCCGCAGCTTTGAGAAATTAATTTCTTCCCTGCTGCATGCTCTGTTTGAGAAACAATATCACATTGTGAGATACTGCACCAAGCTCCACTGTTCACATTGCGTAACAGGATGCTGGCTAATGATCCAGGATAATAGAAGGCAAAAGCTGAATACATTTTTAAGAATCATCACTTGATACAAAATAATGCCAGCACTTGGTACTGCACAGGGGAGGAGATGATCTTTAAATGTGCTGCCCAGATGCTCCATCAGAAAGAGCACATTTTCATCATTTCAGCCAGAATGAGCCACTTTGGTGGATTTTTTTCCAGTGGTGGAATCAATGAAGCACCTTAGGCAGGATGCTCGGCAGGTGTAAATCTGCAGCGCTCCCCTGGAGTAGATGGATCATTATTTCCCTACTGCTGGAAGAGGAAGCTAAGTAGAGAACACAGACAGCAGTTGAAAGTTCTCTAGTTCCAAGCAAGTGCTTGCAACATGGGCATAATTAACATCGAGCAGAAACCTGCCCTTGTTGTAGATTAATAGCAATATTCCCATCAAAGCTTCAGAATTACC
This sequence comes from Forpus xanthops, assembly GCA_032466535.1. Lineage (NCBI taxonomy): Eukaryota > Metazoa > Chordata > Aves > Psittaciformes > Psittacidae > Forpus > Forpus xanthops. Next base: position 1,213 of record JASSUY010044893.1, read on the forward strand.
TACAGCAGGGATCCTCAAGTGAAATCCAGCCAGCATCACTTAGCACTAGTTAAATCAAGCCACCACTGCTTATTAAGGTAAAAGTTTGCAACAAGGGCACTGCAGCTTCTACAAGTGGTGGCTTGCCTTCCCTCACCTTGCTTTGTGGTTGGTGCCACACATTTCCCACTAACACTCTAAACTTCCGTATACATCCAAAATTACATGGAAACCCCAGGATCTTCCACTTTCCAGAGCCCGGTGATGCTCTTGCATTTACAGTGTTGAACCTGTGAAAATCCAGAGTAGAGAGCAAGGAGAAGAGACATGAGAGAAGAGGAGAGATTAATTGCTCTACCCAATAAAGCAGCCCAGTCTGTTTTTTTCCCCCTTGCAGTTCTGAACTCGCAGCTCCTTGAGTGAATGGATTTTTTCTTCCTGTTCAGAATTAATTCTCAGATTTCCCACCCAACAACTCCCAACAAACAGGAGTGTGCCTGTTCGGTTTTCCCCTGGAAGAATTTGGGGTAATTAGGAGGCAGGAAGAATACATATGGCCTGCCATATAGTCAGACTAATAATGAAGAACAGTAGGGGGTTTGGGAAGGGAAGAGTCAGACAGTGCTGCCTGTGAGACAGCCCAGGCTGCTTGGAAACCATGTGCCCAAACAGCATCTGGTCAATTATAAGAAATGCATTGAATGAAATTCAAACTCATTCACAAATGAATTAAGAAGAGAGGAAAAGGGAAACATTTGCAAAGAATCTAATTTGAATGAATAATTCAGACAGTCCTACGTTACCTCTTCAAAATACTGTACAAATATTTACTCTGGTTTCCCATGCACAGGCCTGTGATGGTACCGATCTTGCTGCTGCCACCATGGGGCTGATACATTGTGCTTGTTCTTGGGGTTATTCTTGTAGTCTGATGTGCAGTGCAGTAAGTCCCTCGCCCGGAGTAGCTATTTTGCCTTAATACACGAAGGCCTTTATGATGTCTTGCTGTCTGAGTGAGAAATGTGAATCCTTTGTGCATACAGCCAGGCGTGTGCAACAGGAGGGAAAGATGCCTTGTGATCCCATGCAGGACAAAAATAGCCTATGGTCTCACCAGGAGTTTTTCCTCTGTGCCTGGGTTGGGATCAGTGCCTGAGCCCATGTGTCCTCCCTGTGTGAAAGCCTGAAGGCAATCCTCACCTGTTTAGTTTTGATGGGTGGCATTTGGATACCAAATGGGATAATTAAAGTCAATAAAGGAGGGAAAGCCAGAACAAAGATACTCTTTAGCGAGGCTCTGAGTCATGTACCATAGCTGCTTCTTTCTTTCTCCAGCTCCCACTGCAGCACGTTGTTACTCAGCTTGGTGTTTCTGCATGTGCTTGAACTCCTGCAAAAATAGAGGCGCAACCTTAAAATTAATCAGGTACTTGAGCACCATCCTGAACCAGGTCTGTGCTTGTTCAGTACAGAATTGTAAGGCAACACGTTATCAAAGAGTGGGCAGAGAACAAAGACACTTGGCAAATAAATGTTCAGTTATAGTATTTCCTCTAGTGCCTGTTTTTCTGTCCCCCCCAGGGTCAAGTGCAGAACTACGTATTCTGCACTCCAAGTGCATTAGCTTTATTTCATCCCTTGAAGTGATGGACATGGATTCTGACATTTAGCATGGAAAAAACAGATCTTCAGCACCAATCCTGTGACTGATTGTTGACATTTCTCTCCCTTTGCCCCTTTGATGTGTGCGATGAAAAATAACAAATATATATATGTAGGTCTAAAGGGAGGTGAGAGGGAGAAGAGCAGCACAGCTAGAGGACAGCTGGTGATGCAGAGCAGAGGCCACCATGCTCCCTTTGGGTAGTAACAGCCTGGTGATTGCTCCTAATGAGAGAGCAATAGCAGTGAGGGGCAAGGTGAGATTCACAGAGCCTGTCTGGATGAAGGAGCTGTCAGAAAAATCATTCATCGCACATTTCCCATCATTTACCTCCAGCATATGGCTCAGACGTTTAGAGGTCCCTCACATTGGGTCTGCACTCACAGAGCCAGCACAAACAAGGAGCAAGTGCTGCATGTATGGCCTTCCTTAATGCTATTTCTTTGTGCCTACTGCTATTTTCAGTGGTGCGAAAGGGAGCACCAAGGACCGTTTAGGTAACTTTGATGTTCGTATCAGGCTGGATGAGTGTTTGTGTGGTTTCGTAACAGCAGATATGACAAATTGCAGCTCAAAAGCAAAAGAACAATCTGAAACGGTCTTATCACTTCAGTCAGCTACACCATACTTAGGCAAGCAAAACAAGAGCATGGGGAAAGGGTAGTGCTTATTCAGCTCTGAATCTGAGTGCTAAGACAGGCTTCTGACAGGTAACAGCTTTAAAGTCCTGTTTAAAGGCACAATGAATGGATGCCTCAACTCAGGTTCCTAAAATTTTCTCCATTCTGGACTCTTCCCTAAGGTAGCAGAAAGAGAGAACATATTACTTTATCACAGGTCCATAATCAGGATTGTTTTCCTGTGCACATCCTGTTTTAAGCTGGTACAGGGATGCCAGAGCCATTTTTTCCCCTCTCATCACGACTGTCAGGCATTGGAGCTGAACTTTCCCCAGAGAACAGCAGATGTTTGCTGCCTGCATCCTCCTGGAGCATCCCTCATCTGCCTGTGGGTTGCTGCCACGTGGCACCAACAGCATGAAAGTCAAATGGTGCCTTCAAACACAGCATCACTCCCAGGCAAAACCTGCCTCATGGATAAAGTAGCATCATGTGTGATCTTTCCCTGATAAAACACTGTAGGTAAGGATTTGATCTTCCCAAGAACAGGAAGAACTGAACTGTTACTAGGGGGACTAAGTACCTAAATACTTTAATGAGGAAAAAATTTATCATTACTGTTACTACAGGCAGACAGGAAGACATCGCCAGACAGTAAATCTGTCGTGGTGGTTATTGCCATTTAATACTGAGTCAATATAAGTAATGTCTTGGAGTCTTTCCACACAAACTGATAAAGCAGCCAGGATACGGGCTGCTCTCCAAGTAGCAAGTAGTTTGAACTTGAGATTTCTGCAATAATATTTCTCGCTCTGTACTGAGGAGGAAAGGGTAGACTTGAAGGCTAAGGCATCTGCTGGAGAACAGGATTGAAATCTTGGCTTTGGCTTCCTATGTGACCTTGGGCAAGCCATTTATCCTGGATTGCTGTACAAGGGAGATCCTACTTCTCCCACTCTGCGCAACTTATTTAGGGTCTCTGGGATACAAGTTGTCTCTTATTATGGTTTGCATTATCTCAGCTTGAGTCAATGTCTGGTGCGTGTCATGGATTTGGAACATAGAAGACATTTGTGAAAAATTCTATATTCTGTAAAATTCAGTTCACAAGAATCTCTTAACAGAGGCTGAAGTTTTTAATTCATAAAAATCTGGTAAGAGATTTGGTAATGCCATTGTTTTATTTAGCTGTGCATGCAGTCTTGGGAAATTCATCACCATACCTTTCCCTGTGCAGCTCATTGCTATTGAAAAGCATGGTCCTTGCTGCTGCCATTGAAAGGGCTTTTTGCTGTCAATAGTATCCCAAAGTAATTCCCAAGGAATGACTGTATGCAGAGATCAGTTTTCCAGTAACTGATCCAAGATGATTAAATAACAGTATGTCTTCATTCGGTTTTAAGACAAATGTCCTATGTCCACAGAGGCACTGTACCTCCATTGTGTCCTCTGGGTCCAGCCCACAACCTGTGCTGGAGAATGGGCCCAGGACTTGGTCCAGAGCAGATGGGGAAAGGTGAGAGGAGGTTTTGTGGCCAGGGATCTCTCTCATGAAGCAGGGATACACGCTGTGAGAGCCAGTGGTATATCCAAACAAATCTTCCTGCTATGACTCTCCTTTCTCCTCCCTCTATTCTCCATCACCCCAGTAAGTCCTACTGCCTGACACAGCCTTGTAGGCCCTGGGAAGCCACTTTCTGTACTAATACAGGATGAAAAGGAAGAGAGAAGCATCAGTTTTTACTGTCGGGGAGCTGTAAGTTTTTCAAACTATGGGTAATTTTGGGTATGGGTATTGGGTATGAAGTCTAAGGCTAGGTAATGAGCCAAGGGACTGAGGCAGTCGCAACAAAGAGTGCTTAACTGCTCTGGCATGTTGTGCTCCACATCCCCAAGTTCACTCATCTTCATTCCAGAAAAACCCACCTAGGTGGTCCAAACCCCATACAGTCACAATTATGGGTGGTCCAGTCATCCACTTTCTGTATCTGTATTTGGTTGACTTGCTTTGCTGTTCTTCCTTTTCTTTTCCTGGTTTTCTGTGCTGTCATGGTCCCTGTAGATGTGGAGGGAGGGCAGACATAGCTTGGCTGATAAATTACACTCCTGCTCCCTGCTTAGGTATTGATGGTCACCAGCCTGTGGGTGATGCTGGGATGCCACCTTCTGCAGCTCAGGCTGGGCAGTAACAGGTTAGTTACTTGAGTCTTAGTTACTTAACCTACTAAGAAATCTTAGTAGACTTCTCTTTGTTGCCTTAAGAAATCTTTGCCCTTTCTTTTGTTCAACTTGTATTCCAGCTCAACTCAACACAGAGTTCTAATGGGGTAAACTTGGCAACGTGCTTAGATAAAACTGTACGGAAGGGAAAACAATTTAAGTCTTGCTGATTTGAAAAAGCCTCAGTCTGAGCTCTTCTTCAAGGTATTGAGTTGATCTAGCAGTTTAGCGGTTACTTAATATTTATATATTCATGCCTAGCACCCAAATAGGTCAGGAACTTATTGTGCTATGAAAACCAAAACCACATTCACATACACAAACTCCATATTTTGAAAGCGTCATGGATACGTCCAGACTTACTGAAGCCACCAGTACCTGCCCAAGAGTAGGAAATGGGTTTTGAAGGTGTTTCTTAATGCAATGATAACCCTTTGTGGAAGTGTTTGATCATGCAGATGATAGAGTTTTCTTTGAAATTCTGGTCTTGAAGGCTTAGTTTCAGACAAGGAAGTATTCTGAATTGGTGGCACTTAATTCCTACCTCAGTGCAAGCAGGTTCTGTATTGATTCTGGATCCAGCCACGCTGGTAATCAGGGCTCCGGTTCAGGGATGCTCCAAGAACTGTACAAGGGAGTTTGTCAGAGTTTGTATTGCTCCTTACCCTTCCTTCTGCCTCTCTCTGCCCCAAACACTCGTGCTCAGGTTGTTTACACGTTCTTGTACATGGCTGCAGGAGGAGCTAGGTGCGCAGAGCACTGCTCTTATATTAAGTAAGAGTGGTATCACTCCCCCATTTCTGCATAGACCAGGATAATTCTGGGCTCTGAATAGTTTGATGTTAATATTTCTGCGTGCTAATTTAGCAGCCCAGGGCTTTGTGGCCTTGATTTGCTGATGGCAGTATATACCCAAAGGGAGCTGTGATCATGCAAAATCCTGGCAGAGGGGAAAGGGTAAAAGAAGGAAATAAAACCACCTCCAGCCATAGCTCTTCTCTGCTAGCAGCACAGCAGATGGTGGAGGGTTACTAGACAGCAATTCCTTGAGGCTTAGCATAAGCCAAGAAACAACAAAAGAAAGGGGGGAAAAGAAGATAGAAAAGGGAATTTAAACAGATTGTTGTGTCACTGTCCTATTCCTGCCACCTCAGCATGAAATTAATCACATTATGTCACATAGAAAAAACTTTCTCTGAAAGTTCAATGCAAAACCAGTTCTGCCTTGAGGGCATGAGTGAATTAAACCTCAGGGGAGAACAAGGGAACACAGTGATGGGGGGGAGAGGGCAGTGCTGGCTGTGCTGGGAGGGGAAAGCAGTTCCTACAGCCAAAACCCAGGCTCAGATCTGCCCCATTAAAATGTCAAATAGCTTTGAAAAGTGGGAGGAGGGTAAAAGAGCTGCCAAGTCAACCTGGGGAGATGCAGCTCCCCTATGAAAGCATTTCTTTGCTCTGGGGGTGGGCTGCAGCAGGGCACACAGGGGAAAGAGCTTGTTGGCCGATGGAGCCATGAGTTAGTAGCATCTCAGCTGTAAGTAAACGAACCCTGTGCTTAATTGCAGATTTATCACCAAAATGGGTACAGAGGAGTCCATATTTCTTCAGAGGAGTTGGATGGCCGTGGAGAGAAAGCTCCCTAGGGAGTTATGTAGGATACAGATGGACGTTACCCATAAATACAGTGAAATAAGTTTCCCATTGGACTTCAGTCCAGTGAGGTAGCATGAATCACCTTAAACATGCATAACTCTCCCTTATATATCACCACCACTGAAACATTAATTAACCTATAACAGCCGTCCCTAGACACTCAAAGAGATCTCATCCTTCACTCTATCCCAGCACAACTGTTGGAGCAATGAAATGATGGTTTCTGGGTCAAAGGCCAACCTGTGTATTTGGTGTTGCAAAAAAACTGAGATGAATCTTCTTCTTTTCATCTGGGAGGTAGCCAAGGACCCATGGGACTACATGGCCTAGGTGAAGGGAAGGCTTTGGGGGATCTACTTGGTTCTTAAAGGTACTTGTATGTTCAAGCACTTTGCCTGGCACTATGTCTGATGGCAGAACCTGGTAAGACTTAGAGACCTGCTTGGAATATGACTATTTTCCATTTAGTTGCTTTATACAACTTACCAAAAAAAAAAAAACGTTGTTGGCTCGTGTTAGATTGCACAGATTGGTTTGAACTGAGCTTCTAATGAGAGAGAGGCAGCTGAAAGAACAGAGCAAGGCAAATAAAGAAAAGGCACTAAGCAAATAAAACGGCTATTTAAGGTGGCTGCTTCCCCAACTGGAGCTCCTAGTATTTGTATCTGTGCCAGGAGAACCAGAAGCCAAAAAACAGAGAAAGAAGGGGGCTGAGTGTAAAAGAGAAATTAATCTTCAAGTAACTGAGAACAGGTGCTTCATCTGGGCACTTGGATAGGAATATGCTGCAGTTGGTTGCTCTGTTGACAGGGGAATTCAATAAGTGAGGCTGGTGCACTGATGACAGAGCTCAAAGAATGAAACCCATGTAAATTAACTCCCTTCCACCAGACTGTGCTTTATTAAGAACCAGAAGCTGTCAAGACAATACCTTGAAGGTCGCAGCTCTGGCAGCTTGGGAAGACAACCTCTAAAACCTGAACCTCCTAAATGCCTCCTTATAACTTGAAATGGTCTGACTTGCAATCCTTTATTTTTCCTTCTGCTGACAGAAGGCTAGTGCCTGCCTGACTTCTGTGATGAAATTGTGGTTTTCAGATTCTCAGGCCATGACAAGGGTCATGCAAAGGTTTGTAGGGTTCCTCACACCACCAGAAGGGTGGCAGAGGAAAAGCAAGCCCTTGCTTGGCTCAGCTCAGCTCCGATGAGTGCTGCACCAGCCGGGAGGTGGTGTGTGGAGTTGCTAGAATGGGCCAACAGCAAATTGTTCCTCTGCTCCCAAGGTAAGAAAGAAGCAGGACAGGAATTGCGCCTCTCAGCTAGGTTTCTAAGCAGCAATCCTAGGCAGCATCCCTTTATTTAAGTTGTTAGCTAAAGGCGTACCCTCACCCAGGTGGGTTGTTTCTATTGAGCTAGGTCTTTCGTGTGCCATCCAGAGGGAGCTGGGAAGAGCAGCACCTGTGATGTCACCATGTCATGGCATGGTTAATGTCTGCAGACAAAGTTATGATATCCTACTCCATTTGGTGCAGGATGATGTTACAGAAAACAGTTAAGAGCATCATGTCAAATATAATTGTAAGACAATAACAGCCTATTAGTTCCAGTGCCTAATTTTAAACCTCAGACTAAAACCCTTCCATCTGCTTTTAAAAGAGCTGTCAGCTCCTCAAGGTATAAATAAGCAGCATAGAGAATGGATAATCTCTGCCTGTCTTAGGGCCAAATACCATCTTCCAGAGAAGGTAAAATTCTTGTTCCATCACTTACTCATTGAGGTTTCTCTTTCTGCTTAAATGTGAGCAATTTCCCCTGGGATGAGCAGGCTAACACAATTTATCTGCTTTGAGACATCATGCTTCCTTGAAAAAATGCAAAGGCATAGCACCATCCTCTGTGCAGCTCAGCTCACTCCTCAGTTATCCCAAATCTGACCAGTTCCTCCTTCCTTTGAAGCATCACATCTCTGCTCTCATCCCTCTGCACCTACTGCAGCCCTGCTTCCTGCACTCCCCACGAGTTGTGTTCTCCGTATTCAGGAACAGATCAGACTGTTTGCTCTGAAACATCCTGGGTAATTTGCAGGTCAAATTATCTATGGAGAAAAAGCTAATTGATCATGTGGGCATGAGCCGACAGGGAGGATTTATTGTTTGAAAGCCTTCAGCTAATGTTATACATATGCAAATAATGCCTTTCAATTTTAGAACACCGTTTGGATGATATTATAGATCACTACACACCATACCTCCCCCCCCCCCGGCCCCATCCCCAAAATATCCCCCCCCCAACTCTCTGATGTAGAGTTTAACATTGTATGTGGGAATGATGCATCACAAGTAGCCCATATACTAAGCCACGATATCTTCCACTAATGAAGTCCCTAAAGAAATGCACCACAGACCTTCTGAGCTGAGATATTCTGATGGGTTTTATATATCAAGAGATAGCTAAAATAGCATTAGATATAAGATCTTCCAAGTAAAATTCACCAAAGAAGCACACAAACATCAAAGAGTCTTAACTTGTAGCTGTTATAAAATATTCTTATATTTGGATTGATAAGAAAGTAGGGTAGTGCCCTAGATGCATAGCTATGAGAAGTAATGTGGCGGTTAAGCTGTTGTGGTGACTTATTCTTATAGAATTACCCATTTTAAAACAAATTAATTTTTGCCTTACAAAAAAAAAAAACCAGTTTTTATTTTGAAAATCTGAAGTTCATGGTCATGATGTACATTATTTTTCACTGTTGGCAAAATACAAACACTAATAATGTTCAAAGTAGCACAACTAAATTGAATTTAAAAGTACCTGATGCTAGTGTTCTCAAAATAACTCCTGGCTACCTGTCATGGTATCTGTTGGTTAATTCTTTATCATATCTTTATCAGGTCAGACCTTAGCTTTTGAAAATAGACACTGTCGCAGATCATTCTACACGATGAAATGATAAGTTCTCGTCATCGTTTCTTATCATGAAATAGAAAATTTCATCTCTGCACCTCGAGTCATAAGCAGTGATAAAAAGCTAGTAATTCAATTAGAAATCGTATTCTTCTTCTAATGAGCAACTGTACATTGTGATATCAGTATTCATGCCCACAGCTGAAGAGTAAATGTTTGCAGTCTTGCTAGCAACTTCACTTGAAATACTGACTTTCTGGTGCTCAGCCTTAAATGTCACTGTTAGACATTCAGGGCTCCATAAGGTGATGAAGGTGAGATATGCAAGCCACTCCGGGTACTTGAAAATTAGGTGATTATTGCTTATTTCAGTAGTGACACTCTCTTTCTGGGCACTTTCTGAGTTCCTTCTCCATGTCAAAGATGACAAAGTGTTGGAGCACCTCCATACCTCCTCGTGGGGCAGCCACATGCCGCCATGTGGCAAGGAGTGGAGTGCTGTCTCCTGCCCCCCCCGTGGTGCCTCTCCCCAAGGAGCAGTGCAATCTGTGCTCTTACATTGATGCTTTGACACCTCTTCTCCATAGAGAAGTTCTTCATGCCAGTGGGTGCGCATAGATGGTTGCATGGGTGTGCTGGGAGAACTGCTGCAGGAACAGTTTTGCTGTTTCACTGCCGCAGAGCCCTGTTGCTGTGCTATAGCATGTGGCTTTTGAAAACAGAATTATCAGAATAAACCTTTTAGCTATAAATTGCAGTTATTAAAGATCCATGTGATAATTGTCTTATTTGGCTCTAAATGTGCTTATGATGCCAAGAGGGAACAAATTGGATTACACTTGAAACAGGCTCTTCCATTTTCATAAATTACCTGGGAAGGCAGCAAGGGCTCAGAAACACAAGTGCCTTGTTTTTGACAGGCTGTGATTTTTGTTGAAGGGTCTTGTGGAAGGAAACGTGCAAACAAACAAGGCAAGAACGGTCTTTCAGGAAGAAAGCATGGAGGGTTGAAAACCATAAATCAAGGGCAAAAAGACATACAAAAGTGACAAAGCTACAACAGAAGAATGGGGGGGGGGGGATATTGTATTAAATATCCCCCAACCAGGATCGGTTTTTGGGGTATGATTACCAGAGAACAGATCTGTGCCCCTCAATTCTGCAGCCCTCAGATCTTGCTATTTTTGCCTCCTCATTCTTCTGCATTTTGTTGTTTGCTCTTGGAGTTTGCAGAGAGAGGCAGCAGCCCTTTGGCCCCCAGTAGCTTAACATCAGTGGGTGCAGGCTGGCTTTGCTGGCAACATCTTCCTCTCATGTTCAGCATAATTTAAATGCTTCTTTACGGTGCTGGTGAACTTTTCAAAGGATATGTCCTAGGCTTCCACACGGGTTGAACATTTATGGCTGAGGGACTACATGAAGATGTGACAGCTCTACTATAATATCACTGTCAGCTAAACCTAAAGTGGCAACGTGCTCCCACAGTGTACCATCTTCCATTTAAACGTACATGAGGGCTCTTCTTCAGGCTGGGAAATGGTGTATGGGGAGTTCAGTTAGAATGGCTTTGTTATCCCACACTGGGTGGGTCAGAGATCTGGACCCCACACAAAACAATGCTGATATAAGGACCAATCTGGTCTTCAGCTGCATGGGACCAGTTGGGACTATTGCTTTTGCTCCCACTCTCCTGAAAGCCACTGGAAGCCAACTATTTCACTGTCTTTCTTCAGCCCAAATAGAGTTGGTCCCTTTGCCCTGACCATGCTGGCTAAATGATAATTGACAGAAGCTGACATCCAGGGGCAGCACCATTTATTAAAAACATTGGACCTCGTTTGCACCTCGGTGGCACAGAGGAATTGCATACAGCATACATTATTTTACATGTTATTCTAGCTGGTTAGAGGAACGTGGGGCAGGAAATCTGAATGGTGTTTTAAACTAGGGGAGCTCTTTCAAAATACAGGAAAGAATGCAAAATAGCTGTAATAAATGCGGAAGCTTTTTGGGCTCTCGCATTGATCTTGAAAGTGTTTGGTTAGTGATATGTGCCATAGCCCCACACAGATTGTTTTTTCATTTCTCCATCTTTCTTTCACCCTCACCCCTCTTTTTGGAGCAGAAAGGCTAAAATATTTAGAACAGGCTTCTGAATTCATTAATCATGTTTTAAGTTATTTGTTTCTGTAAAAACTGCTGGGAAAGCTCTTTGGAGATCCAAAGTGGATTTTTTTTTTCTCATTGGTTTGCCCTCAGTTCTCACAGTTGCAAATTACTGGTGTTAGGAAAAATCCCACAAGCATTTAGAAGAGAAGCTTAGAAAAGAAACTCGGACAGAACCAGGAAGGTGTTAGCATTAAGAAATATACTGGAAATGTAACAAGGCACCAACAGCACCAAGCCTGGCTCTATAGGTAGGAAATCAGCTCTCACAGAGCTCACAGTGGCTTTGAGGAACCATGCATGTGGGTTTGTCCCAGAGCCGGGTGTTACGAGTTGGGATCAAGAGAAGCCCTTTGCGATGGTTTTGGGAAGCTTATGACCAAGATGGCCTATTTCTAAGGAACACATATTGCTGCAGAATACTCTGTTTGTTCCAGATTTACAAATATCCCTTCCCTAGTGAGATCCGCCAGGTCAGGCTGATCTCCTGGTATACCTCCTGGTATCAAGACTGCAGCAGCCAGAAGCTGTGGGGTAAGAGATAAACAGGCTGATGTCTCTTTCTTCTGCTCCTATTCTTACTTATGAGAAGGGAAGCCAGGCTAATGCAGGATACTGAAATTTTATTGTCTTCAAGACTCATCCTCCAAAGGCCAACAGCCTTCATTTTTAGGGCAGTAAATTGCTGGCAGCACAGAGTAAAGAGACTGAACTTTTTTCATTAGGCTGAATTTTCTTTATGGGCCTGCCAAAGAGCTGGGATTTTCCATTCAGGTCTAGCTCTCTCTTCATGCTCCCTCCCTGCTTTCTGCTGATTTTTCTTTGCCTGAAAACGTGGCTAAAGCCCTTAAAAATTAGTGTGGCGCTTGTTTCTCTCTGTCACCTACCACTTCTCCAGACAAAGTCATTGGCACCTGGTAGCAGTGTAACTGCCATTGAGCAGCTGAGCAAACACATGATTTATTCTTGGTTGTTTCCAGTTAGGAGAGAAAAGAACATCAGAGCCTTGTACCTTTGGATTAGCCCTGTTTATGTATTAGGAATGTATATCAGAAAGACTCATTTTCTAGACAAGGAAACCAGAGTGAAAAGGGTCTGTTCCTATGCACAGAACCCAAACTAACCCAGCAGTGCTCTCTGAAAGCTTCATTGCAGGCTGTCCTGCAGCTTTGCTTGTGCCATCATCTCTGTAATATAGTTACTGCTCTTCTTTTTACCTTTCCTGCACACTTAAACCACCCCTTCCTCATCACACACCTCCATCCATATTCAAAACAATATTAGCAAACCTCTTTGCCCATATAATTTCTATTTTCAAGTGTCCTTCTTGTGGCAGTGATGTCTAGCTGTATTCTGGGGAGAGCTCTTTAACCAGTTGCTCCCAATTCAATATAGCGTGTGAAGAAGACCAAAGGGGACAGGCCATGGAGATGAAGTGAGCAGTTAAAGGAAACAAAACCAGCAAGGAGAGGGTGTGCTGGTTAAATCTTTGCACGTTTTCCTCATTCATTCCTCCAAAGGCAACATCCTTATTGTGGTCTTTGCTCCTACACAAGCCCACACATCATTATAGTTGTTTACATACCATCACTAGCAATAATAATAATGGCTAAGTAATAATTCTGCATTTGAATGTGATGAACAGCTACATCTCTCAGTAAAAATAAATACATAGGGAAAGTGAAAATACATCATTGTTACTCGTAAATGAGGCATAGTACAAGAAATTGAAATATCTTGCTTATGGGAAAGCCAGGGAAAAACAACTTTGCAAGGAAGTCTTAAACCAACGGGCATAAGGATCATTTATTGAACAGAAGAGAAATTAATAGGGAAAAGGGATAATTAAGAGAGATATAAATGTTTGTTGGAGTTCTGTATAAGTGAGTACCAGCAGCCATAAAATTAGAGCTCAAATAAGAACATAGATTACAGTTTCATACTTCAGCTGACATGCTCAATTTGTATTGTGTGGGGTTTGTTTTTTTCTTTTTTTTTGGTATGTTTAAAAAATGTCTGCATTTTTGTAAAGGAGAAAATGCATCCCATCAGGAGAAACCCCGTAAGTTCCCAAACACTTTAGTGCCAAGCTCTGTAATATACTGGGTGCAGTTAAATTTCCCTCCTCTGAGCAGCATGAAGACTCAGGCAGCTCTCTGCCCTGACCTCTGTTATAGCCACAGTCCTGCTGAGCTTGGAGGGCTGGGGTCAGTACCCTCCCACCCCATGTGAACATGCTCCATAAGCATCAGGCATCCTCTGCCAACAATTTCTCTACCATATTTGGAGCAAGCAAAAGAATGCATCCCATCCTAGGAACGCACCATGCTCTTCTTGTGTGCAGGGTGCTTGTAGAACCCTACCTGCAGGGCAGGCTTCCCCATCTGGCTCATAGTGTCCTCTGACAACCCTGCTGAGCCAGGCAAAGCCTAGGATTCCAGGGGTTAATGCCTTGTCAAGGTTCAAAGGCAGTTCAGGGAAATGCTACCAGCAAAGAGCTAATAAAGCAAAGCTGAGCCTGCTCAAGCTCAAGGCTTTAGAAGGAAAGGGATGTAAGCAGGCTGGCTGCTTACGGAGGTAATATGGGGTAGGAAGAGAAGAGGTCGGTGATGGGTCATGCTGCAATTCTGCTCTTACACCTTTCAACACTTTGCTTCTGCACATCCAGGCTCGTCAGGTTCACACAGCAAGTGCTATGTCCAAACTGGCGTGCCTCTGCTTTGGGCAGAGGTGCCTCTGCACAGACCCTGCTGTATGGATAGTGGCTCCTGCTCTCACTTCTCTGGGCTCTGATGGACTTTTCCTTTTCCTCCTGTAAAAGCAGTTGTGCTCTGGGCAACTGGGGGATAGGACTTTTCAATGCTCCAAGCATCTAGAAAGCCAAGCTTTTCTATGGTGGGATAAGGCTCTTGCTCGTAGTCTTCATAGATTTGGGTTTTATTTGGTGATATGTCAGTGAGAATTTATCTCTGTCTCTGAAGCTGGAGTATCTGGATTCATGACTTTGACAGAGCTTTCTGTACCAGCAAGGGGGGAAAACAAATATATTGGGAGTATTCACTTAATGGCTCTCTAAAGCAGCTTGCCCACAAACTGCTGCACAACCAGAACATGTAGCAGTGAGGGGGCATAATGTTTCAACCCTTTCTTTAAACTACTTACAAGCTCATGCTGAAAAACTCTTATGCTGTGTTCTCTTGTATAAACATGTCAATATTAAAATCATGCTGTTATAGTGCTTGTAAGTATTTTTCTATAAAAAAGCTGCAGTTCACAAGGTTCACAAAGCATCTGTCTTGAAGAGCTGGGCTTTAGCACAGCAGAAAGCAAGGGCCTAAGCCCTGTTTCATCAAAGGGGGTCTCTATTTCTTCCTCGTGATTTTCTTCCTCTCCTGAACTGTTTACAAATGACAATTTAGTCCATGGGCTTTGTCAACATGTTCCAACCACAATGCCTTCAAAGGGGGACAGAAGTGCTTCTTTTTACTATAGATCTTATTGCCACTGCACTAGAGGTGAACTGTATTGTTTAAAAACACAAATTCAGGAATGAGTCAGAGGCATGAAAGCAAGCAATAACAGGAACTGCTGCTCATCTTTGATGTTCAGGGAACTGGTCAGTATTTGCACAGCTACTCCAAGCCCTGCTTGTCCTGACCTGGTGACAAGGCAAAGCACAAATCTGTCTCTATTCACAGCAACATAGGAAAATAAATTCAAGTGCTACTGCAGTGAATTTTACACAAATGTTACAACAAGCTGGTTTGTACAGAAATATGTATTTATTCAAGAAAGCAGAGAGTTTGCTCTTACTCAGGAGTGTGGGTCCTTAATTGCTTTACTGTTACTATCATCACAGGTGAGTGTATATCCCTGCTTGAAAGAGGCTCAGCTTTCTTTGTTGTGGTGAGCAGTGGCAGAGTAAGAGGATAATCATCTATATTTAATGAAGGTACATCATATCCTTGTAACTGTTTTTTCTGCATTAAACTGCTTCAGCTTTAGTTTTGCTTTCTATTAGTGGATGAGAAGTCCCTTCGTATGCCCATAATTAACCATGAGCCTACTGTATGTAAGTTCAGTTTTGCAGAGATCCAGACCATGCACATTCATTACAACTTAGTTCAGCCTTTATTTTTTTTTCATAGTGATGGCACGGAGATCTGGGGAAAGGTCTTTTTACCCTGGAAGTAATGGAAAGGCTGGGATCAGGCAGGCTGGGGAGGGATCTTGCTCCCCATCCTGTATCACACATGGATTTCTAACTGAAACCTTTTTTTACTGAAACAACACATGAGAAGCCGGGTACTGTGGTTTCTTAAAGTGTAGGCATTGGAGCAGAAAGCGAAGACTTTTTAGTTAAATCATGAGTTACGCGGGGTACAGGGAGGCTGAGCTCTGCAGTAGAAACAGAGGGGCACGAAGTTCAGCAATCTCATTATGATGAAATAGAAGCACAGACTGGGATCTTTGTCTTTCAGGGAGCAGAAGAGGCTCCTGTTATGGGTGAATGTGCCACAGGTGTCTTATACAAGGACAATTCCAGGTGGGAAAACAGCATGTTGGCTCTAGTCTCACATGCTGCGACACCAGCTGTCCTGTATAACATAGGGCTTCCTGTAGTACATTCACAAATCCTGCACCCCTGATTAAAATGGTATTACTTAGACAAATGTTCCAGCAGAAGCACTTGCAGCCTGTTACATGCAGCTGGCAATAGGCAGTGTGACTCCCTAAAAGCTGCATTGGACCACAGGGCATGTAGGACTCACCTGCATCACCTCTGCTCCTTCTCTACTATCCTCTTCTGCCTGGGGTCTGACTCCTCCTTCCAGCTCTCATGGTGTCATGTTCATCAAAGGTCTATTTCACATTTTAAGTCTTTAAATCTGGCAACCCTATTCTGACTGCAGTTAAAGGAGACACGGAAATCCATAATTTCTATTGTTCCTTCCTTCAGTCACCATACCTGAAAAACGTCCCATTATTTCCTTTCCAGCTTCACATGGCAGAGGTTGCTGTGAGATTAAAGAAAACACAGAGATTCAGCTTTGGGAAATAGGTTGGTTCAGCATCTTAATTTTCTCCAGGGACTTTATAACCTCAAACTCAAACGTGACTTAGAAAATGTCACAAAAGAGAGAAAGCCTAAGAGAGAAAGGGGGCTGCAATTAGGAGCACGTAACTGGAATAATTCTTTAATTTCCATGCCTGATGAAATGAATCTGTCCTGGCAGAGATAGCATGAAAAGAGGATATGTTGCAGTACGTGTTTGTGAAATGTTTGTACTATCTAGGAGGAAAGACAAAGCTATTTGTGTAGCAGCATGTTGGCAATACTTCCACATTTGATATAGATGTTGGGTGTGTAGTTGTGCCAAGCTCCAGATGGTGGATTCACATCTGTATTAGGAAAAGTTAGGTTTAAACCCCAATGAGGTGTTAATTTTTAAGTGAGTTTAAAGCAGGTGAGAGTTCAGAACAGCCTACAGCTGAGAGTCTTGAGTAATCTAAGGTGAAGAGAGAATGCATAGAAACATACATAAAACAACTGAGCCATGACTGTGAGCATTGATTCAGTACTGAAGAGGTGCAGCATGCATCCTCTGGCTTGGATGCTATTGAAAAGACAGGAAAGAAAGCCAGCTGAGAATGTGTAACCACAGTGCAGAACAAAAGTCTTTCAGGAATGCTGTATGTGAAGTTGGTCCAACTTTAGAGATGTATGAGAGCCTCTGAGCTATTCCCATTCCTATGGTGTGCACCCTAAGGCGCACAAAGGTGCTCAAAAACGGCACATAGGAGATCGTTGGATCCAGAGGTCATTTAAGGGCAATTGTTTGCCCATTTCCAGTGTACCCAGGCATGAAAACCCACAAGGCTTAAAGCTTGAGGGAATGGTGGCAAACAGAATGAATGGTCATGAATACTTATTTTCTCTGGAACATGACCCACTGAATTGAGGGAGTCTCTATTGTCTTTGCAGTCCTCAGCAGCTGTTCTGATCCTCTGTGATCAGAGGTGTCAGAGTAAGCATTTTAGGGTTTCTTATTGTTCTGAGACAACTGTATGTGACCAGTCTTGGGTTGTTTGTGGGTTGGTTGGCTTGTTCAAATTTGAACCTTTCTTGAGTTCAACTTCTGTAATATGAGCCTGTTCTGCCATACCTTTTTTTCTCACTTCTGAAAGCTCACTTGTACTCTTGTGAGGTATCATATTATCAGTTGAAAGATTATCTCTGGGAACTGTTGACTGTTTGTCAGTAGATCCTAAGGCATATGTTCAGTCATGAACTGTAATAAATGGGGCACTTCTTCCATTGACCCACTCTATCTCTTGATGTAGCACTCCTGTGGGTTTGTTAAGGTGCTTGGAGATTAATGTAAACAGAAGGAAACAGTGCAGGGACTCTGGCTTAACCATTCATTTTGATGTGAAGAGTACGTAGGAACAGTAGTTAGGGTGACAATCTGGGATTTAGGAAAGCCACGTTCAATTCCCTGCTTTACCATGTGTGACGTTGCACCTCTGCTAAGGCTCCAAATCTATATAATGGGACAACTGTATTTTCCTACTTCATGGGGCTCTTAGGAGAATAAATGTCTTTAAAACTGTAAAGTGTTCAGTTAACCTGACAATGAGATCATTTATGTATTACATAGATACAGCAGAAACCAGTGAAGGTGGCTTTAAAATAATATTAACACCTATCTTCTTGAGTTTGATTCTATGAGAAGAGGCTGTTCTGCGTCTGTATTTCAGGCTATTAGTCATGTGGCTGATGTCACCATCGTTCAGGATGTTTCCTGGCCCTGAATACCCTAAGGAGCTTTGTCATGAACTGCATATTAGAATAAATATTTCTTCCATTTGACAGAACTCCTGGGTCTGATATTTTCTTATGTGTCTTCTATATTCTCCCAAACTAACAGCAGTTGGTAGAACACAGCAATGATTTTTGCAGGATGTTCCGTAACTTGGAGGAATAACTTGCAGATTTGGACTTTGCTTGTCTTCCTAGATGTCTTGCCTGGGCTCTAGAGAGAGGCAAGTTCCAAGGATCAAGAAGGCCTGTTAGTATCAGCAGTATTCAGAGCTTTGGCTGCTTTATGTCTGTCCTGCTTGCAGTCCCAGCTGAAATCAAGAAGTAGAAAGGCAAATTGGATGAGAGTGATTATTATTAATTAAAAGAGAAAGGTAAAACTTATCCAAACTTTTTTGGTGTCACAAAAAGCATTCAGGTATGTGATGTCTCAAGTTTCTTGAACAACTTGGTATCTATTTCTTCTTTATCTGAGTCCATTCAAGCATATCACACATTCGATATAGGCCTCATGTAGCTTTATCTGAATCAGTTCTCCCAAAGCCTTAATCTATATAATTAAACTCTTTTCAGTGACTGGGAAACTGCCACTAAATTTGAAATCTCTCATGGTAATTTCAAGGCTAAAGGAATTAAATTTAACAAGAGATATTTTTCCTAATTATTACCCTATCTTCAGCCTTCTGCACTTGCCTAAATTGTCTCAAAGTTTTGGCCCTTCCATAGCCACCTCATCATCAGAATTTTAATTGAGGCTAATCAGGTTGTCTGAACCGTGACTGCCCATAGATTACTCTCTTTGGCTTAATAGCAGGTGCTCATTTTAAAGCCTCATTGTATGTGTTACTTGGGGTGACACAGCTGTCATGGTTCCCAGTTTTGATATAGCTTTTCCTGAAGTTATTTGAATTGAATGAACTGGATTAAATTTGTAATTTCAGAGTAGGCTACCATTTTTCTGCATTATGGCAATCTTGCAATAGACTAAATCCTTTTTGGAAGCATTTATTGGTGTCACTGAGACCATATTTAGATGCAGGGTCTGGTTTTTTTTTATCCCAGAGAAATATAGATGAACTGCTTACACTGGCTACTTCTTTTTGTTGGTAATTTAGGTTATTGACTTCTGCAAATTCCTTCATCGATTCCCTGTAATTGTTGGCATCATGTTTTTCAGGGGCATATAATAAGCTTCTCTAGAGTTCTTCTTAATAGAAAGAATATTATTGCAGAGGATAAATTCACATTTGTGAAGAAGAGAGAGGGATTTATGCACTTGTCCTCAAAGGGATGAACATGCATTAAAGCTCTCTCAATGAACAGGAAAGGTTGACAAGTGAGAGATTGTTCGCCACCAGCTTATTCCTGTTTATGAGGTTGTTGTCTATCCTTAGCTTTCCTGTGGCAAACATTTGACTTTAGAAACACTGTTTTCTCTTCTTTTTATTTTTGGTACAGAAGAACATGACAACAGCTTTACTGGTTCAGACCATGCTTCCCATTAGCTGACTATCTTTAGTAACCAGCAGGAGCAGGATCCCAAGGCACAGGGCAGGGACATCACAGCAAATATTGGTACTTTCCAAACATATTTTCCCAGCTTTTGGTAGAGAGAAGACCAATGACTTTCTGAGCTGGAGATCCTGTATCTGGGTCTTCTACAGCCTAAAATACATTTTGTTGTCTGAATTTGTCCAGGTAGGTTGTTGCAAGAGACCTCATCCTGAAAAGCACTGACTGATAAAAATGCTTGGGGGCAGCATAGAAAATGGGGGTGTTCTTGAAAAGGAGGGGTTTGCTAAGGCAAGTCTCTGTAGCATGACAGGATGGCTGGGTCATTGTGCCACATGGAGGGGTGATGTTCTGTACTGTGACTGCTCTTTGTTAGTGATACCCAAGAAAACAAAACCTATCACCAACACGATATATACCTGAGGTTGAACAAGAAAGCAATTATGGCATCAGATTGCCATTAACAGGTAGAAAAAATATGCCCAAGCCTGCTTCTGCATCTCAACTTGTGGTCTGAGGTTCAGATAAGATGGAAACACCATAACTTTCAGTGATAAACTGTGAAACATTGGAAATGAGTGTTCACAAGTGAATTTGTTTTCAAAACAGCCTTAAATACTTTCATTCAGGCATTTCTTTTTGAATAGCACAGCCTCTCTTTTACCATGGAGCATTTTTATGTGCAGTCTTAATTGAAGCAGTCTTATTTATAGTAGTGAGTATTAATTCCTGTGATTCTGAGGGAGGCTAATAAATGTTCTCACTTTCCTTTGCATCAGCTAATGAACTGGAAAACAAATATACTGGCAATATACTGCCATTGCTAGGAAACCTGGTCTTGCCATACTAGATTATACTGGCCAAAAGCTGTATTTCATCTTCCATTTATTTATTATTCACATTTCTCCAGTGTCTGAAGTTCCTACTGTGATGCATCAGGCATAGACCCAATGGGCAGTGATGTCCCAGAACTGGTAATTTACATCTAAGAGGAGAGACAATAGATGGAGCCAGAGAGACAAAGTATAAGGAGATAATTAGACCAAATCCATCAATGCAACTGGCTATGGTCTTCATGCACTAACATTGTGGCAAAGGATTGTGGCAGAAGAGTTTTAAAGAGAGTCTTGTGAGATGCATGTGCCATACTGTGCTAAAATATTACCTTAAATACTAGATAAATTTAATTAGAGAATCTGACTGCAGAGTGAGGGGTTTTTATCACTGATCAGTAGCTGTTGTTTAAAGTACTTAGTTCTCAGTTTAGCTATCCATGGTTTACATCAAAAGAGACATCAGTCCTTCATACAATTGGAGCACAATGCAGAGATGCAGCTTTTCACAGGATGAGGTATCACAGCATGGAGGTAGGAACTGTCCATAACCAAGTGCAAGCTGACTCTGATGAGTTAGTTGTATGAAGTTTTCCTTCTGCAGCAATGATGTTTCCTTATTTAAGTGGCCAGAAACAACGACACATGGCGGTATCCTTTAACTCAGTTAATTCATGTAATTGAATGAAACATTGCACTGCAGTGAGGGATTTGGGGAATCTGAGCCTGTCCTAGGCACTAATAAGTGCTCCTTTCTCAGCCAAGAAGAGAGGAGCAATATTGGCACAGGGAGTTGATGAATACTGAGGTTTCACAGACCAGTGCTCCTGTGAGCTGCCTGAAGACTTGAGCTGTCACCTGGAAAAGTTCTGTAATGGGGCTACCCCTGCATGGCGGCCCCCAGCTCTTGCTTAGGGAGGTCTTTTTATTACTCTAAAATGAGTAATAAATGATGAGAAATAATCTCAGTCGGCACTCTGCTCTAATGACTCTTTGCAAATGATCTCAGACTGCCTCATAGATGTGTTGGATCCAGCCTTCATTCTTGACAAAAGCCTTTTAATAATAAATATTATCAAACCAGGCAAAGTGTAATATAATGAGATCCAGAGCCAAATGCTGGAAAATGGCTGTTGACTTCCAAGCTGTTTTCAGGTACACAATCCCACTAGCTCTTCTGTGAAAACAAGAGCTGCAGTGCTTTCGTCTTTAGACGCCATTTTGCACCTATGGTGAGCTCTGCCCGGGTAATTTGGTTCAGATAATCTTTAGAGAGCTCTAATACGTGTTGCTCCAGTATCAAATCTGAGAGTTTATCCAAAATCAGGCCGGAATGAGGGCTCAATGACAACTCATTGCATTGGCGGCCTGCCTTTCCAGACTCATCCTGACCAATGGCCAGGGTGCTGCTGCAAGTATTGATATACCCCAGCAATTTCTAACTTTTGGAAATTATGCTGAGCTGTGACAGAAGCAACTTGGGAAAGTCAAGAGCAGACCAACAGTGGAATGAAAAGCTTCTGAACGGTAAACACAACCTTACACCTTCTCTAATTCTTCTCTCTCCTTCCAAAAGTGCCTCCCTCTGCAAGCTTTTGCAATTTCCTCTCATTAGCCATTGACAATAAAGGAAGAGAAGGCATAAATTGGAAGTATGAATCATATCCTAATTTAGCCCATCTCTTCTGCTAGTAGAAAGGCGTATTCTTCTCAGACACATCTGCATTAAGACTAAGAAGGCAGGCATTTGAGGGAAAGCTGAACCATGCAGACTTGTACAATGAAGTTATTTCTGGTTTCCTTTAAACAAGAGAATAATAAATTGGGAAATTCTCTTCTTACAACTTGTCTTCATCCTGCATGAGGTATGTGCCTAAACTAGTTCTCTGTATCCAAACGTGCAGGAGGAAAGCTTGGTTTCTGGTTAAGTGCCTGCAAGCTGGGGGTTAACTGTGTGTTTCTGATGCAGATTGTATGTGCTTGGCAAATCTTTATGTATTAATCTGCATTTTACAGCTGAGGAAATGAAAATGCCCTTACATCGTTCATGGAAATGGCTGTATGAGACCGTTGCAGTAAGAGGGAGCTTGCTTGTGTGACCTGCAAGTTCCTTCTAGCCCTGAATTCCTGAGCTCACAGGCTCAATAAGAGCATTAATATTTTTGAGGGCTTCAGGCATTATAGTGATGTAATAAGTCCACAGAACAAAAGGACTTCTTTAGGCAGTAAGGATCTAAGAAACAAAACAGAACTGGCTCCAGATAGTATTCTTCTTGAAGCAAGAGAGGTAATGTGGATTAGGATTAGATTGTTGTAATGCTTATCTGACAGTACTTGTGAGAACATGCAGATATATTTCAGGTAGATCACATGAACACCCATGATGATGCTATAGACAGAAATAAGGTCACCCAGCTAGGCTGTGGAATAACCCCAACTATTTCTTTAGAAAAACAAACCAAAACATGGTTTCATGCTGTCGCAGTGCTCTCTCTAGAGCAGCACTATGCTATACTCATAGTGAAATGCTCGTTTTCTTCTGCGTAAGTTCTTTCCAAGTACCACCTTCTGAAGTTATGAAACTGTATTTGGTTTACAGAAAGCTGCAAAATTTAAACAGGATAAACCTATTTCACAGAAATTATCTGGTGTCAGTGAAAACAAATCTCTAGTATCAAAACACAGGTTAAATATTGATGACTTCACAAATTCCGTATCACAGTAAAACAGCCTTTGACACTCAGCACAACAACAAGGCCGCTTAGAAACAACTTTGCAAAAACTCAGTGGAGATCTGTTGTACTGCCAAGACTCTAAAGCGTGCAAGCTAGCTGTTGTACTATTGTGTGTTATTACACCTCTTCAGGAGAAAGAAAAAGGCAGTATATATAGTGTGCTATTTAAACCCTCTTTTTGCTTATGCTGCTATTAATGTATTAGTAGAGGAAGAGTCTCTCATTTAAGTGCTAGAAATGAGCCTCTGGGAAAATGCACTGTGGTACAATTCACTGTATTACAAATCCCAAAGTCTACCAAGAGATGCAGTCAGTGGTGTGTTGTAAACTCCCTGGGAAGAAGGTAATGAATGTGATATGTCATTATCCTCTGCTTTCTGGTGAAGCTAGCTGAAGACAAGGTGATGCCCTGTCTGACATGGCAGCAACAAAGCAGCAGTGTTTGTCCATTGTAAGTAAAGAAACCTAAACAAGCGCCCTGTGGTATAACTAGTAGCATCTTTTGTGCCTGCAATGCTCCCCACAGGTCAGAAAAGTCCCTCTCTTCCCAGAGCGACACAAATAAACGAACTAAGGAAAATGAGGTTGGGGACAACATTTTTAAAGCTCTGTATCTTTTCCTATGCTGAAAATATACAGAAGTGGAAGTAAGCCAAAAAGTACTGTTTCTGTGTATTGAAAGTCCAGCCCTGTCCTGGTGTTCTCCAGTTGTGTCACCACTGGCCACAGAAACAGCTGACATTAAGGAAGTGATGCTGTGGTATCTTCTCCACAGGGTTTTTCTCTTTGCTGGAAAACTTCCCTTGGACTAAATCCATCTTTGGGTCAGACTTTCCTGGAGTCCCAAAGATTCCTGGAGGCTCAAAAGGGAAATAAGAACAGGAACAAGCCTTTCCCACTTCGCAGCTGACAGAAGAGTCATTTGATAACGGCAGGGTAATAACAGGCAGAGCAATTCAGATTAGAAGTCCACAAATCCACTTGACTAACACAGCTCAGGCCAGCAGCACCAGATAATGAAAGTTATTATACAAAATACAGCCCTTGTTTTGGAAGTTAATACTTGTCTTTATCTCCTTTAGGTTCTTTCTGTGAAACCTATAAATGCTCCGTCCTTCCCAGAGCCTTTTCAGGCCTGCTGCACAGAATGTATAATACACAGATATTGGAGATTTTGCTCAGTTTTATACTCAAAAGGCTGTAATCTGCTAACGCCTGTGGCTTCTGGAGGTGAGACCATGCAGTGAGCTGTTTGGGTCACTAAATGCTGGCTCTGATAGCCCAGGATGATTTTAGGAAAGGGCTTGATAACTTCAGGTTGGAGTAGTTTTGGTAGAACTCCTTCTGCCGTGGGGCAGCCTGCTGGACTAGATGAGCTCAGAAGAGGCACATCATCCTTTCTGTCATTCACCTTTTGTTTCATGCCTTGGTCATTGTGGCTTAGTGTTTTCTGCTTCCCATCTACGCCAGGTTTTAGAAAGAAGTATTGACCCCAAAGTGTCTTTGCTGTCCCCTCATTGCTGCTGTCCTGCACATGGTTCATCCAGCCTTGGAGAAGAACCTGTCCTCTTCGCAGCTGAGAGGAAATGCTGTAGGCTGAGGGAGTGAAACATATTGCATGTTTCTCTCTATTTAAACACTGAAGAAGAATTCCCATGCTACCTTATTAACAGATAAAAGCTAATATTATCACCTGTCATGTGGAAAGGGGAGGAGGGCTGGAACATAGTCTCCTGGGAAGCACAATAAGTGAGCCTGCATCATGAGAGCTGTTAGGTGGATCCACCAGTCCAGGTTCATTTCCTCCTTTACAAATTTCAGTGGATAACTAAATGAAACCCCATAGTGAGATCCCTGCTGAACAACACCGTTTTCTGATCTTTCAGAGTTACTGATTTCAGCTTTAAGTTGTATTGAATCTTCCTTTAAAACAGGGATTGCTGCATCTGGAAGCACTACATAAATGTGCCTCAGGCAGGTGCTATCTCTTCCAGTCCTCAGCAGCTGCCAAACCTCGCTGCAGCTCCCTCACCTGAAGTGTGAAAGAACAAAATCTGTCTGGCTGGAAAACATCTATCCCACAAAAAGGGAGTGTAATACCCACCAGTGCCATCCATCAACTCAGAAGTTCCTGCTTCTGGACATGATTTATTCCTGTCATTGTCCAGAACAAGTGTGGCAGACACCTTGATCTCTCTAGGCTGCACATCCCATCAAGAGGTACTGGTAAGCAAGCAGGGTTCATTTTTCACTTTCCTCCATTAGATTAGCTTCAGCCAGTTCGGAAGATGTCCTGAGAATGGAGTGAGGGTGGGGATCCACAGCAGCCACCCACCCCTGACTTGAGACACAGTTACAGGGATAAAGAAGGTGGAAGCTTCCTGCAGACATCCCACCATGCAGAGGTATGGACACTTGTGTATCAGCCATGTAAGTGAAGTTTTCCTTTCCCAGTCCATTCCTACCTACATTCATGTGAAAGAAGGGAACAAAGCCCAAATATCCACAGCAAAATAGGCAGGGGGGAGATTCCTATAAAAATGATAATTTTTAACAGGTAATGACTTATCCACTGGTGTTGGGGACAACACAAGCACTGAGGGAAAGATGTTCTTTTTCTCTCCACAAGTACCTGAGGGGTATTCATTTGCTGAAAAGCATTTTCTCTTGTATGCTTGAGATGGTTTGAAATGCTTCCAGGAACACAGCCAGTTCCCACCTTCAGCTCCCCCCTGCCTTGTGCTTTCCCTGTGGGCTGTCCTTCCAGTGAGCAAATGCAAAGGGAGAGGAAGCTGCTCCTGCTGCCTCTGAAGGTCACAGACACAAAGGGGCTCATCCTGCTCCTTGGGACAGTGTCTCAGCACAGATTCCTGCAGCAGCTCCTGCTCGCTGCATCTGTTGGCAAGGTAGGCATGCAGTTGTCAGCACTGCTGGAGGCGAATGTTAGTATTTGCACGTTCTACCAGACTGATCAAGCATCTGACACTCATCTGGTGGGGGAAGAAACGAGAGAAGGCAGAAAAAATTGATGCACAGACCTCCTAGCAGTGACTCCTTTGATGTTTGGGACAGAGTGTGGCTGGTGTTAATGTTGCTTTGTAGCTGTGCTGGCATGGATAGACTTTAAACTAGCCATACAGGGAACACAATCAGCTCGTACATCCCTGGGGCAGCAGCTCTATTTGTGTTTTGCAGGGGGATGCACATAGTGATGCAGAGCCCAGGAGTACTATGAGTCTCTATAGTAGCTTTTACAAACAGAGGCCATTTCAAGCAGCCTGAAGGTTGCTCTGCTTTGTACCAGTGGCAGATTTTGCCTTTGGCCCATGCCAGGATCAGGAAGGGTGGAAAAAAAGTCTCTGCCTATCATTGCCTTCCTATGATAGCTACACTGAACAGCTCTTTACTCTGTTAAATCTTATTTCCTCAGTGCTATTTATGGTATAAAAGGAGAGGGTCTCTGGAGTAAGACTGATTGCAAACCCAGTGTAAAAGCAATGAAAATTGGGTCTGTTCTACTGTTAGCCAGCATGTAATTTTTAGGTGGAGTGAGCATATTGCCACAAACCTTGTCAGGAAACAAACTGTGTGGCCATCAGAAGTACCTGGGGAGAATGCGCTTATTGATGTGTGAAATGCCTCAGCCGTCACTCAAGCGAGCCTCGCAGCTCCAAGGACAAATAAGCAGCATATGTGTTAATGCTCTTTGCAGCATTCAGCACTGGTGGCTGCATTTTGGGAGGGCAGTTGTGGAGGGAGCCTCACTGCTCTCCAGTTGACTACATTCCTGTCTTGTGTGAGTGGTCTGTGCCCTCCAGAAGCTTTCAGCATTGATGTTTTTCCCCCTTCACTGAATGCTGCCTCAGACCAAGTAAATCTCAGGCTGTGAGGAACACAATTGTAGTCACCGTAAGCCAAGGTTAGATGTTTCATGCTGTAATCAGAACTGGCAACTTCCAGTGAGCTTCTTTACTACTTAAAAGCAGAACTGAATGTATAGTAGCAAGGCTGAGATCATGAAGGAGCAATTTCTCTTGCATAGACAGATCTGGGGTACTTAGATGACCTGCTCTGTGAGCTGTAATTTAAAAACAGGAGAATAAACAGCTACGTATGCAACTAACCTTGAGGGAATTCCTAGGATCAACCCAAAAACTCCTCAGCACACATTAAAAAGTCCTATTGCTCATGGATTTCTGGATGCACAATTCTGGCACTCGAAGCTTCCCCTGTACAGGTTGCAGATGTTGTTCATTGTCTGCAGTCTACATTCATCTGTCTCTACTTCTTTCTGCTCATTTATAATCAAGTTCTTGAGCTATAAATGAGCTACTCAACAACCCACAGCCTTATGTTTGTATCATAACCCATTAATCCTGGGCATGCTTTACAGGAGGTTTCTATTTCTAGAACAGTGGAGAGGAGGTTAAATAGATTTTGCACAGACACAAACATCTTGTGTTAAAGGTGGTCATAATCACATCACTCAATGTGCTATTGGGAGCAATCAGCCATGGTCATAAGCAGCATATTGACCTGTCGGACTCTATAACAGCCCATAACATTTGATTATCCATTTCTTGAAATAACTATTAATTGTTCATTAGCCCTTTATAAAGTATTTTATACTAATCTCTCATATGAAGCATGACTGAAATGTTAGTCTAGTATTTGACCTTTAAATTCAACCAATCAAAAAATCAGTAAGAAACAAGATTTTGCATCTTTTCATCTGAAGGAGCTGAGCTTCAGCAGCGGTCCCAGATTCATTTGGATTCAGGGATCTTTCTCTGCATAAACACTGTGTGTCTTGCCAAATTGTTCTCATGCATCCCCTCTCCTGTTAGAGGAGAGACCATGGCATTATCAGAGTGAAATAAATTGAACCCATCTATTTCAGATCCCAGCCTCAGGACGGGTCAAGTCACTCTTTGATTCTGGAGATGGGCAACCTGGAGAAACTCCACAGAGCTGGGATGAAGTGAGAGCATCCCTGTGGCCCTGGCACTGAAGGCCTGCTCTCATTCAGCAAAGTACTTCAGGTTATGATTAAACTGAAGGGCTGGATGGAGCTGTAGCATTTAGCTAGGGCATGGGAAGCACAGCACACCATGAAGGGGACATTTCTTAAGGGAGCCATGTGGTTTACAAGGTCATCTAAGCACACAGAGCAGCTGAGGGCATTTATATGTCCACATTAAGAGCAACAAGCTTAGATACCAGGGTAGTATGCTCATCTTTATCACATCAGGCAATCAAAGGAACCTTGGAAGTTTCAGCAGGACATTCAATTCCAAGGCACGTTTGTTGAAAGGTCTTTTATCTTTGCCTGCAGTAACTTTCTCTTTCTGGCTCTTAGGACTAATAACACAAAGCTAGCTAGCACTCATGAAAATACTTTGCACAGCTTCCAAGCTGGGCACTGCACTCCTGGCACATTTACACTCCAGTCATCCTCCTTCATCATCTCCATGTCCTACATCATCAGGCAGCAATGTGTCACAAGATTACTCATCACCAATTGAACCTTATAAAAAGCTGTTCTGAGCTGGGAATCTGTAAGAAATATATTTTGGCAAATGATATGAGAAGCAGAGGAGAACAGCAGATGTTTCCAACAGGCAAATGTTTCCAGTTTGGCCATAAGTCTGTACTCTGGACCAGTCTCTAGATAGCATCCTTCAGCATTGTGCCAAGGGGAACAATGGCTCTTTTGATACCAGTGCTGCCCTGGTATCTGCAAGCTCTGGGAGAGCCAACTCCAATTCCTTCCAACCTCATCTTCATCCAAAGATGCCCAAGAATTTCTTTCCTCTCTGTCCCTTGCTCTTCATGGCTATAATCCAACACCTGCATTTGAGCCACTGGAGGCAAGAATCCAAGATGTTCGCAAGGGGAATGGAGCAGTGAGAAGGTGAAAGACAATCTGCCATGATATAAGGTGGGTAATTCCCTATCACGCCTGAGCAAACACACAGACACTGTGGCAGGGAGCCTGACAGATGGTTAGAGCAGAGCAGTGGGCTTTTATTCACTGAGGCATGGCTGCCTTCAATTTCTGTTTGAACAAAGAGGTATCCTGGTTAGCAGTTCTCTGCTTGTTTGCTCAGACGCAAACATCTTGTGTCTGACTTGACCAAGTCAAGTGGATGGGTGTTCACATGGGTTGCACTGAAACCAGGCAGAGTCCCCACCGGTTCTTATTCTACATCCAGGATGTTGGTCCATGTGTCCATCCTGAGTTACTTGTTGTTTCCAGCCCACCCTCCATTTTGGTGCTGGCACTGTGAGCCTAGCACTCAGGCCAAAGGCAGTTCAGGTGCCAAGTCCTCAGCTGCTGTGCCTGGACATGGCACCCCTGCCTGATTGCAGCCTGTCATAGGCAGTAATGGATCTTTTGTTCCATTTGGGGATAGCTTTGTTTTCCTTTGATGCTGTCCTGTGAGGGGATGCCACAGCTTCATTGTGCAGGGTAGGAGAGCGCCTGCCTCCAGCACCAGAGATGGGGAAGAGGGCTGAATTTCTCCCCATGTCTGGGTAAATCTCCAGCCTTGCTGGGGAAGGGGCTCACTGTGAAGCAGGCACCCTGCCGCAGAGACGAGCTGGCCTGCAGCATCGCTCTGAGCTGTGCTCCACTGGCAGAAAAGACTTTAAACGCTTTTCTTTCATTCATTTGCTCTTTTGTTTCATCAAGCTACCAGTGCAGACATCCTGATGTCACCTTTCAAGTGATTTCCCTTGCTGCTTTCGAAAACACAAGTTTATCCCTCCTGGAGAGGTGAACCAGGGATGTGTTTAATATGAAAAGAGAGGCGAGGTAATCAAACACCTGCTCCCACTAAAGCAAAGCCTTTCCTCTTCACAGGCTATTGAGCACTGATGAGCAAAGGGGAAGGTGCACACCAACCCTAACCCGGTGCGAGGTCCAGCCTTTAGAGTGGACACAAATCTGGGTTGTAAAAGCAGAAACATGAACTGCACTTTGTGCTTGGGTCCCAGCTGCTCTGCTCAGGCTGGAGAATGAACATTCACACGTTGAAAACTACAGAACTACAGGCGCTTTCACTGCTGCCTGTTCTAATCATCAGGCAGGAAAACACAAGTGTTAAGAGGATAAACTTAAGACAAATTGCCTTTGTTATTCTAGCAGGAGAGCCCCTGATGCTGATCTGTGCAGGCGCTTCTGGCTGTGACCAAAATCTGGCTACCTCCTGGTTGCAAAGCATTGACAGACAAGCATGATCCTCCTTGCAACACTATTGCTCCTAAACAATCTCCCAGGACTGTCTCTCTAGGTGCACAGGAGATGTGCCAAACCCCATAAAAGCATCTGTAGGGATGGATGCAAGGACAGTGGCCATATTGCCACCCTCCTCCTACAAGAACATTCTCTTTTTCTCTTGCTACCCATGCAGCATGTATCCATGGCTCCCTGGCACTACAATAGCAGTAGGAGGATCCCAACTTTCAAACAAGTCCAGGGGATGGGCATTTCTTGCTTTCCTGAAGGATTCATGCAGGCTTTCAGACCTTCACAAGCAGTCACTTTGAGGCTCCAGGTGACTTGGATGCGCTTGGAGAATGATGTTTTATAGTACTGAGGGGAAAAAAGAACAAGGCCAGAAGATAAAAGCAAGCTAAAGAGCCAGGAGGATTTCTGTACCTCAACTTTACCACGTTTGATGTGGCAGTGACACTATGAAAGCAGTTAAACAGTGCTAGTTGATCCTAATGTTTCATCAGATGCCCTTTGCCTGCCTGGTGAAAGACAGCAGTGTCCTCACAAATGTCAGTTTGAACATCCTCAGTCAGATCGCTGGTTGCCCACAGATTTGAGATGGATTTCATTGCCTTTAATGGCTGACATACAATAACTTCAGAGGGAGCTGCACATGATGCCCATCAGCAGGCAATCGGGCATCTCATCTTTCTCTCTGACACATAGCTCTCCATGGGGGATGGTCATTTTCCCTGGATGGGGCCAGAAACCCCCTGGTCCTTTGGCTGTTGCCTTCGTCTAGTCTGCAGCTTGAAAGAAGAGCCTTCTGCACATCAAACACCTGCTAGGACTGACTGCTGGGGAAATAAGCATATAAATCATGTGGGGAACAGTGACATCAGCCCTGGAGAGCTCTTTCCCAGATCTGATGCTTAAAGAATCCCATCTGATGTTGGCTGCCCTGAAAGGCTGGAGGCACAGAGGCATGTGTTTCAGACAAGCAGTCCCCAAAGCACATCTGTGTAAGTCTCTATAGACTGCACTAGTGCTTGAATTTTAACCAGAAGGAAAAAAGTTGCCAAAATATAGCAGGGCTCAGAGATGTTATACACATATAACTCATCTATATGATGAGCATTGTGCACCACCTATTGTACTGCTCTCCTTGTCCATATTTTATTATAGGTTTGCCATTTCTAGTATGTAAAAATAGGATATGCCAGCATGGTTTAAATGGTGCTAAGAGCACTGTGGAGAAGCACAGTGATATTTGAGAGGGAAAAGAAGAAACTCTTCTGAGTAAAGAGCAATATCAAGCAAATGCTGAACTGACAACCTCTGCTGCTGAAACCAAAATGCCCTGGCAAAAAGCCACCACTGAACGCATATATATGTGTGCATATATATGTACATATATGTACACACATACTATAATCAGCAACCCTGAGGGGGACAGCACATCAGAGATGCACTCAGCACGTAATGCACTCAGCTGTATATGGTACTGCAGTTAATAATCCTGCTATTCTACCCATCTGAGGAAAGTTAGCTTTGGTTTTGGAGAGCATTTTTCCATGCCTTTCCACCTTGCAAATTCAAAGGCACGTGGCTGTACAGTGGACAGGTCTCACACCTCCCTGGGCCCAGGATGATTCAAGGTAACTGAGAGGGAGGTCTCCAGGGCTGGTGTTCTGAATGTGCTCTGATTGTGCTCTGCTGCTGCACGCAGTATTCAGTGCTACCCAAGGCACTCACTTTTCACTACTGATATGTCCCCCACAAGGTGGGCTTTTGTTTGATGCAGGGGCTGGTCTATCAAACCTCATCATGGTGGTGTTTAGAGAACTGAGACCTTCAGCTCTCTGTAGGTGTCCTGATGGAATAATGAGTATGTGTGGCCAGAGGAAGACAAAGTCAAGAGAAAATTGGTTGCAGGTGATCTTGGAGACTTGTTTTCCAGGATTTAATACATTTTGGATGACTGACAGCTGGCCTCCCATAGTCACGTTTTTATCTCCAATCTTTTTATTTCCTCAAGCAACGTTTACCTCTACTTTTTAAACAAAATACAGCCAGAACCAGACTATCATAGCACAGACCGATTGACTGCTTTCAGACAGCTCTCCAAGCTTCCTAAACGTGTTAAACCACTCTCTTTCTGGTGAGTAGCTCCCAGTGATTTCAGCATGAATAAGGATGCGGCTCTGCCAGGAAGCATTAGTGAAAACATGATCATTCTCAAGAGCCACTCAGTATGTCTGGGCTGAAATTATCCACAACAATATTTTTATAATTCTGTTTTTAATTACTGGTAGTGGCCATAATAGTCATGTTTCAGCTGCTTTTCTCGTTATCTGATATGGTAATAGTTATTTTCCAGTATTAACAATGATTGGAATTCTGTCGGGTTTCTTGGGTTTTTATCCTGAGGTAAAATTCAACTGTGTATGAAAAAGGGTCGTGTTTATGTTTCATAATAAAATGGTGGGGTGTTATGCATTTAAAACCGGGTCTCATTTACAAGTAGTAAGTAATAAAAAGAGTTTAGCTAAGGTGCTTATACCAATGTTAGGGAGTCATGGAGTGAAGCAGTTTTGGACTGAGATGTGCATGGAACATCTAAAATTCCATAAATGTAGTGAGGAAGGATCCTTTTCCTCTTGGGTAGACCTTCCTTTTCATCCCCAGAATTCAGATCAGTGCATCTGGATAGAAAAAAGTACTTTGAAAGGTCAGTTAGCAACAAACCCCCCAAACCTCTGGACCTCCTATAAATGTGATGAACTAAATTAGAGATGCAGACGTGCAATACTTTCCTGTCAGCCTGGGCAGTTCAGTCCAGCAAGCTTATATACTCTCCAGCACTACTCTGATCCCTTACCCAAACCACAGGAGGCTGAGACTGTAACTAAATCTCAGCATCACAAAATCAAGTTGCCAGGGCTGGCACATGGCCAGTGAGTCCCTGGTATATCGACAATCAGTGGTACATAGGCCTTTTTCCTCAGCAGCTGCACATTCTGTATTTATCAGATTTCATGAGATATAGCACCAGAGAAATTGGTCTGAGACCACTGGGCTATTTACTACCACTGAACCAGAATAATTCATATGTTTATTCCCCATCCTGAATACACCAAAAACTAAACCTCCCACATAAAGTTGCACTGATTTAAAGCCAAGCATAAATCTGTTGACCTTTAGTAAACCATGCTTCCTCTTTTTTTTTCCTTTGAAGGGAGGGAACATGGATCTGTTCACAAAAAATAAAGCAATTTTCCAACCAAATGCACCAAGCATATCTCCGGATCCTTTGCACTACACCGTTCCCTCCTTTTGATGTTTCCCATTTGTT
This sequence comes from Forpus xanthops, assembly GCA_032466535.1. Classification (NCBI taxonomy): domain Eukaryota; kingdom Metazoa; phylum Chordata; class Aves; order Psittaciformes; family Psittacidae; genus Forpus; species Forpus xanthops. The sequence continues at coordinate 34,898 of JASSUY010044893.1, forward strand.
TCTATCTCCCACAGCTCTCTACCACCCTCCACTAAATTTTCTCCCTCCTAGCCTCTTGCATAAGGAAAGCTATAGATGGGAATGTGCTTGGTTTACTTGTCCCACTCTAAGCAGGGAATGCAAAAACCCCAAAGTCAAGTTCTTGTGTGTGTTGTATATCAAAGCATCTCATCAGTGCATGTTGATTCACTGCTTGTATCGTGCGGTGCCCTTGTTCTGGAGCAGTGCAGGAGGAGGTAACCCTGGGATGCTGCACTGATAGCAGATAACTGGTGGCTTTATTATTGGGCTGGTATTTTTCCCTTTTGGCCAATAGGATTGATTTAGGGGGATGGGAATTTATCTCTAGCCTGCTGATGGCTAGATTTTGGAAAGCCTGCCTCTTCAGGACAGTTTGAGACATTTTAACCTTGTTTTCAGTTCCCACTGTTTTTCCATTAAGCTTTTTTTGTCGTTCACTTCCATGAACTGTGTCATTCGGTGCTTTATTGTTCCTTCATCACTTCCAATCTCTCAGTCACTTTCTGCACTTCAAACAAGGAAAGGAACAGGTCATTGGTAATCAGAATGTGCAGAAATCTCCATCTTCATTTTACTGAGATTTTCATACCATGAATGCATTAATATACTCAGTTTAGTCTTAAACAGTGGCAGAAGACAAGATAAGCTCTCAATGTCTTTCAGTAGCAAACAGCAATGTGTTAATCTGGTTTAACAGCTTTTGGGAGAGTTTAAATGAGGCTTTTTTTTTTTAATGATGCTTTAAGAAAAAATTAGACGTTTGGTTCTTTAATGACATTCATTTATATCACTTAATGTTGTGTGCTGCTTCCTTTACAGGCATTGCTGTGCCAGTTGCTTGTAAATGAAATAACTAGTTCCTCAGCTATTCTGCTAATTAGCTAGTTTTAAAAGTGGAGATTTTCTTCTTGGAGTTTCCCAGCTGGACACAGCATTGGCAACAGTCTTATGCAACTCCAAGCACAGTGGCTTATGACAGTGATCTCCAAGGTTAGTGATAATAATGAATTTGGATGGTCTGGACCAAAGTAGTTTTTCTCACACTTAACTATTGCTGTACAGAAAACAGATCTGATGACAACACTTCATCCCATCCACCATGTGTTTCCTCCACAGGCATTCCTCAGACATTTCCTGAGACATTCTCTGTGGGCAGCACATAAAGGAATTTTGTCCATTCTGTCAACATCACCCAGTTATCAGTCTCAATTGTGCCTAAATATCCCATACATACCCATGCTAGGCAAGCAGCTCTGAACTGCTGGCAAATGTATGGAGAAATCTGACAATGAGAAGTTGTGAATGCTCCATCCCTGGCACTGTTCGAGGTCGGGCTGAACAGAGCCTTGGGTGGCATGGTTTAGTGTGAGGTGTCCCTGCCCATGGCAGGAGGTTTGGGAGCTAAATGATCTTAAGGCCCTTTCCAAAGCTAACTATTCAACGGTTCTATGAGTACTTAGTGGCAGGACTTGGGTTTCTTCATGGCTATTCCCTTGCAGGGGTCCCAGACCTGGTGAGAAGAAGCTGGTGAGTGGCAGCTCTAGCATCGGTTTGGCTACATGCACAGGAACAGGCATGGGACATGTTGACCATGGACTCTGGGTCCAGCAGTATGCAATAGAAACCAAAGAAACCCCCAAACCCCACAAACTAATTTGGCTAGAAACATTGTCCCCTCTGTGAGGGAATATTTGCTGGATTCTGAGAACTGCCAAGGTTATAAAATCCAGATCTCCCACAGGAGTTACATTCTGAACAAATTTCTCCTCCCTCGTAGTTTTACCAAGAAATCTTCAGTTGGTATTTTTAATACTGAGTATAGGAGAAGCTAATCCATCTTTAATTTCTTTATTTATTTTGTGGTTATAGGTGGATAAAAAAACAATTGGATAAATTGCATGAGTAACTGTATCATTTATATTTTTCTCTGTCTTCTTTAAAATGTCAGTAAGAAGATGGAGTTTTTTCCATGCCTTTTAGGAGACTATTTCACAGAGATTTTGTTCTGTTTCTTAGCTCAGACTTTCCCTTCTGTCATTTTATTGTGCTCCCCTTTGCATCACGTTTTTGTGCACACAAAATAATTCGTTTCTGTCTGCCTGAGCATAGTATCCATAAACCTCATCATTACTCAGTGAAGCTGTGTATATTTAGTTCATCATCTTTTTTCATAAGTCAATCTTTTCAACCCCAAAATAATCTCAGCTGCTGTTTGAATTGTCTCCAGTTTCTCTGTGTTCTTTCCTGGTAATGAGGTGGCCCAGAACTAAATGCTGTATTCAAGGCAGGCTGCCACTAAAGTAATGGGAATGAGGATGATTTCCATTATCTGCTGTTTGACACAGAACTTCATGTGAATACGTTGCAAGAAAAGGCCTGTTCTTGCAGACTGTTCAGTGCTGAAAACACACAATCCTTATACTCTGCATTTAGTGCTGGAGCTTGCAGACATTTGCATTTCCTTGATTGTCTTGTTTTTCAATCCTGAAACTTTCTCTATGAAAAAAATGGGTGAATTTGGCCTTTTGGCCCCAGTTCCAGATGCCAGTGTCCAGGGAGCTGAGGGTTGAAATATGGCAGCTCTCAGCAGAACTCTCTATTTCTGGTGCAGTTATAGCTGTAATTATTTAGAGGTTTGATCCACTGCCCCCTCATTTGGAAGTATCAGGTCTAATTGAGCTGCTATTTTATTCATATGAATGAATTAATAGAGCAAGTGAGAATAAAACCAAATTGATTTTGTTCTGCATTCCCTTCAGCTCTCCTGAGCTGATCACCATCTGGACAGATGCGACACAGGTTTCTTTATGACTGTGCATGATTTTTTGTTACAGGAACCACAGTGGCATGGAGGGGGCCCTGTATCCTACCTCTGGTGTAAGCACAATCTGTAAGTGTTCCCCAAAGAAGATCCTGTTTATACTAAAGCAACTCTCTGGGAAAGATACCCCATCTACATTCAGACAGTTCCGGTGGTGGGGTTGCACCCCAGTCCTTGACCAAGCAGTACGCAATTACTGATTAATTACTTAAGAACGTGTGTCTTTTGAGCTGGAAGGTGAAAGACAGCATCTCACTGAAGTGCATCAGGCCTTTTTCCAGCTGTGCTTGGCCAGCAGAGACTGCACAGACCACAAATGAGTCTCCTTGGTACAAAAGACAGCACAGATTTTTCTGTAGTTCAAGTTTATTTAAAAGAAAGGTTCCAAAGGCCCAAATCAGACTTGCAGCAGGGATGATTCTATTGCGTGCTCTTCTCTCTAACATGGTGTGATCGCTGCTTATAAAGCAGAGAAAGGCTTTTAGATTACAGTGAGGCGACAGGACTGAGGGTTGCAGCACTTGCCTGGGAAGATCAAGGTCTGGTTTTGCATTTCTGGCCTGACTTCTTTTTAGCTACATGTGGGAAGACACGCTGAGGTCCTGGATCCTCCTCCCGATATTACCCAAAGGTACAGTTTCACATGACAACGGTGGCTCTGGTTATGAGTGCCAAGGTCCAGGAGGTTATACCCTCTTTACTCCTTAAAACTTGCCCTGTGGCAGGTCACTGACTAACTCTCTTCCTGAAAGCTGTAAGGCAAAGTCACGTCCTATTTTCTAGAGTGTGTCATCGGTAAGACTGAGAACAGCAGAGGTCTGAGGTTGCAACATACAAATGCAAAGCAAGCCCACGGAGACATTCAAACTTACCTTGGGCCCCTTCACTGGGGGAAGGTTGGAATGAGCCTCGCTCCTGACAGCTCGCAGGTCTCGGGTTTTCTTTTGCATTATCCATAAGTCCTGCTCCTCCTTGCCTTCAGTCAGCTTCTGAAATTCTTCCGCAGCTCCAGCTCATGTCAGGTGACAGGACTCGGCTCAAGCCATGCTCTCTGCTTGAAGCATTTACTGATCCATTTTTACGGTAGAGCCGTCACATAAATACAGTACCAGTTTCTCATTATGGCCATCTGGGGACTTGGTAGCCAGTCTAACAGCCCTGTTATTTTGATGTTACACAGAGCAGCAAGAGTAGAACAAAACCAAAAATCAAACCCCAAACCAAATAAGATCCCCCACTGTTAACAGGGGTTGTGAAAATTATTTCCTTCCATCCATGTACCGGCACGCAATGGCAATGTTCCTCACATCAGTAATGGGAAAGTGCAAAAATCAATGGCAGGAAAGGAGGATCAATGCAAACAGAAATGGCAACTTTCATTTTAAAAGATTTCGGCAGAGAGCTTTAAAAAGAAAACTGGGGCCATCTGTGGTACTTCTCCCCATCAATAGCAAGCACCGTGGGTAATGCCAGTCCCACATCAATAACATCTGCTAATGCCGCTTTCTGAGCAGTATAATGAAACCTGCCCAGCAGACCCCAGGGTACAGAAGCAAGCTTACAAACTGTGCCTGCCATCTGCATCCCACCCACCTTCACCCTAAACCTGGCAGCCTGCACCCAAAGCAACTGGTACGGCCATTGCTCAAGGTGTGGGGCACTGGGGTGCTGGGCAGTGCTACAGGAGGGATGTTACCCTGAGCTGAAGCCAAAACCCATCATTTACTTTGCTTTTTGCAGCTTGTCAGTCTTGGATATAACCAGCGGTTTGCTACAAGCATCTTTACACATCTCTTCTTGGTTGGGACAACATGGCTCCTGTGCCGTGGTTAACTCCATGTTCCATAAGGAAGGTCACGCAGGGACCCTGGAGTGTCATAGGGACAAAGCTGTACTGTCACAGTGCTCTGGGAATGGAGATGGGGATGGGTAGGTGCATTTTGATTTGTCTGTGAAATAGGTTTTTAACATTCCCAAGGATGACAATGAAGGAATACGGGGAATGTTTTAACACCATTCAGGGCACGCAGCCCTACAACACCTCTTAGTCCTTTTGCCAAGAAGAAGGTCTGCTTACGGTGGCTCTTGCAGAAAAGTTTTGCTTGTTCTTTCTGTGTGAAGTCTCATGAAATCCACCAAAGTTCAAGGTACGACCCAACCGTCAGCCTCACCCATCGCAAAATGCCAATTTTCCTGCTAGAACATTCTGTTTGCCTTAGATCAGTCTGTGCTGGCCCCAGGCAACAACAGGAGTGCTGGAAGTAGCCTCATAAGGGCTTGTCAAAGCGTAATGGAGATTAGAATAAGTCATAATAGCGGTCAAAGCACACATATTTGATACAAAATCCCAATATATAGAGGAACTGTTTTCCTGCAGTCTCATTCGATATCCCTTGCTATGGAAGCACTAGGCTGAGGTGTTGGAGGAGGGCAAAACCATAACGTCTTTGTGTTGAAGGGAGCATTTCACCCATGTTGAAAGGTCTGAAACGTATTTGACAAATGGCATAATTTTTAAAAAGGTTTTACTTTTTGTAGACCTGAAAATAGGGATTTTGCTTTGACACCTAATTTTAGCCAGTCTGTGAGCATTTATTGCCTTTTCTCCACATACAGAGAGAACAAATGCTCCCTTCAGAGCTGTTTGCTGTCAACAGTGCAGAGCCAAGCAGTTGTTTTAATTAGGAGGTTTTCTATGGGCAGGCACATTTCAGTGATGCTTTTCCTGCATCAAGACTGAACAGAATTGGAAACTTGGTTTGAGGATTTCTCAGTTATCCATGACAACAAATACAGCTCAAAACAATGGGAATCCTAACCGGCACCTGGCCAACAGCCCAAGCACCCAACCATTGCTGCTCATCGGCAGTTATCTTAACCTCTGACAAGCACCATTTTGGAATTTGCAGGAATTTGGATAAAGAGACCAAAAAGGAGAAGGAGAATGGTGCAGTGAACACGATTAGATAAAGTTTCATTTGTCAGAGAACCGCTGAGGAAAAAGGCTGATGCATTCCAGCCTGTTATATAGCGTATTACAGAAGCAATCTATTTTTGTTCTGCTATTATGCCACGGAGAATTCATCTCTCTGCAACAGTACAAGTGATAAAGGAAAAAATTGTCCCTTTTCCTGTAAATTGACTCCAGTACTTTGGGGTGGATTGTAGTTGCTTTCTTGCAGCTGAATGCAAGCCCATATGTTCCCAGAGGAACCCTGTAGTGGAAGCCAAGGTGCACTCGAAGATCAAGTGCAAAACTCAGTGACCGAGGAGAAGAGAGTAAGTCTCAAAGATAATCATCCTGAGCTGGCATCTGAACCACAGAGTAAATCAAACACTTGGAGCTTTGAGAAGTTCAAAAGGCTTCAAGAAAGACAAAATCACTTGCCAGTGAGCTCCTTATTTAAAACCTTGACTCTAATACACAGAAATATTTCAGGGAGCTGCTACAAATTCAGTGTCATTGTTTGGAACAAAAGAAGGCCAAAATTCTCCATCTGAGAGGAAGACTGAACCTTTAGGTACTGGAGGACAAGAAGCATTTGATGACAGCCAAGAAGAGAGCATCTGATGGATCCCATGCCAGAGGCACTGCCATTGAGATGTAGCTCCTCGTGGTTATGACTTGTAAGAATGATCTTGAAACACTTCAAAGTGAAAGCAAGTATTTCAGATTCAATGCATTTGTGCAGTCATGGCAAAATCCATCCTAGAGCCACTAATAATAATAATAGGTTTGGGAAACATAGGCCTTTTTTTCCCCCCTCCCCATGGCTGCTGTGAGCCTCGGCCGTGGGCATGGACCCCATGCAGTGACTCAGGGCGGCCAAGTTGCTTTATATCAGGAAAGATGTGTACAGATGCACCTTCTGTTGGCCAGCAGCTGCCACGTGCACTCCCTGGACTTCAGGGAGGCGTAAGGAGCAGCTCTTTGCCAAGAAATCCAAGCACAGTATGCCAGGTTTGCAGATTCCTTTGTCCCTCACTCCTGGGAATGACTCTCCCAGGAGACACAACAGGCTCAGACCTCCCGGGATGGCTTCCTCTCCTATTTGCTGCCAGAGAACAAGAAAACGTCACCTCGTGCCCTGGAGAAGACAAGCATTAGGAGGTCAGCGTGGACAGACAGGTGGGGAAACTGAAAGAAATGCTATGGGGCTTTAGTAAGAGCGCAAAACAGTGACACCAACACCCTGTTCTCAAAGTGTTTCAGGCTGCTGTAGGTGCACAAGATGGGATCTAAACAACAGGGCCCCGGCAGCCCCCAGAAGGTCAGCCAAAACCCACACTTCCACTGCCTCTTGGGTTGCCAGCAGGAAGGAGGTGTTTGGAGCTGGCCAAGCAAATCTTACATGTGCCGGCCAACGCAGGCTCTTGTGAGCTACGGCAGAGATGAGCGTTACTGATGGTATTTGGATTAGGCTGTGTTTTTTTGCTAGATGGCTAGGTGCAGAACAGGGAAACTTGTTTGTTACAGGAGTGGTGCCTTCTGCTCAAGCCTGGTTACAGCTGGCCAAAAAGTAGGTGAGGGAAGGACTATAAAAGTGATGAAATGTGAATAAACAAGACAGAAAATAGGGCATAGAGCATGAGACTAAAGCATGGGCTTTAGTCCCTGCTCTGTCTTGGAAGTGAGGAGAGTGGGGCAGCAAGAGAGGGGACGGAAGGCAAGCATGTGGGGGAAGAGCATGGTGGGAACTGCGGTTGCTCCTCTTGCCGCAGGGATCTGCCACGTGTCCCATGGGAGCTGCCGAGCTGGCAGCACACAGCAGCATCACTTCACTGAGCAAAGAGGGAAAACCAGGGAAAGCAGCCAAGGAGGGAGAAGCAGGAAGGACAGAGCGAGGCTCTGCAGCAATGAGCAGGGAGATGACCCACCGAGCCCTGCCTGCCTCAGCCAGGCACCCAGAAAAGTCACAACACAGTTACTGCAATGTACCATGTGGGGAGAACCCTCTGTGGAAAGAGATTGTGCTGATACAAGATTTATAGGGAGATGATTTATGGAAACAAATAATGAATGCCTACACATGTTGACTGGGGCTTCAGCACAAACCTCACACCACCTGAAAGTGCTTACTCTGACCCCACCTCCCCACATGCAGCACAGGGTGCCAGGAGACCAGTGCCCAGCGTGCTGCAACGGCCCATGAGGCATTGTGAGCCTTCTCTCCAGCCCTGTGCACTTCACTTGCCTTCTGCATTTGCTCTGCAAGGCAGCAAGCACCCCAGCAGCCTCCTTCCTGTAATGTTAATGATGTTTTCTATTCACTGGATGATGGTAACATGCTCAGTGCTGCAGAGGAGTCGAAATGACCTCGACCCTCCTCCCAAGACTCTTGGCAGGAGGTACTTGGAAACACCGAACAGAGCAAACTGTCCTTTGATCCTTCCTATGGGATGCTGAGGGCCCCAGGTATGGCACAAGCCTGGAGTCCTCGCTAGCCAGCTAGGAACCCCATGGTGATGATGGCGGTGGTGGTCAGCTGCAAAACCCACACCACAAATCAGATACACAAGCAGAAGCCTCCCTAGAGAGCTGCAGCCCTTGGTCCCATGTGGGGAATTTATTTATTGACTGTTGATAATTCAAATGTTGTGGAATGAAGGGTATAAGCAGCAACAAAACCCAAGGGCTTTGTAAGAGAGCCGGGTTCTCATGTTCTGGTCTTCCTTGGTGATGGCTACTGGAATCTGAGGCTGTTTCTTGAATCTCAGAGGATATTTTCCAATACTCTTCCAAGCTGACTGGGTCGCAGCAGCCCTGTTTGCATTGCAGACAGTTACAGTCCTGCTCCACATATTCTATTTTTTGCTTACAAACATTGTGTGGAATGAAACCCATTGTTTTTGAGCTGTACTAATTTCAATTTAATTTCAGGCAGGTCAGCGCTCTGTCAAAGACAGATTTAATGAAAACAAAGTCCCAGACACCAAAACGTTATGGAACTGGATAAGGCTTTCTGACTGCTGTCATTACAATTGATAGTTCTATTCAGTCATTTGAAATTTCATTGATTTCTTTTTTCCCCAAGCACTCCACCCTAAACTTATTTTTCATTTCAAGAAATCAATACCATGGATCCTTTGACACAAGGCATGCAGCATTCTGCCATAACACCTATTTCATGATGGAAGGAGCTGGCATTACCTTTTTTCTGCTCTCTTCTTTTATCATGGAAATAAACTGAAAATCTCAGTTAATTTTCAAAATACAAACCTGGGGAAAACTGCCTGACCTTGACTCTCTGTGCCAGATCACCCGTGCTGCTGTCTGCCATGGAGGTATTCTCCCCAAAGCCCTGCTGCTCATGGAGGGCAGTTATGAATATGCGATGAGGTTCATCTAAGAGCTCTGATAAGTGGGATTTTTATTCTTCTTCTTCTGTCTCTTTTTCTCTCTTGGGTTTGGTTTTGGGTTTCTGCTTTCCTGGGCACAGGTTGAAAATCTTATTTTTCAGTTTCATCAATAGAATGAAAACACAGGCAAAGGGCTGAAGCTCCAGGTAACATCAGTGCTGCGAAGGAGGATGCGCTATGGGTTGGTGTATGCAATAGGCAAATACCACATGGGGTGATGAAGTGTTATCAGCGTTGGGTCTCCGTGGAGCTGCCTGGTGAGATGGGGGTGGGCGAGGAGCCAGGCCCACTGGAGACACCACTTTGTTGACTGTGGGGATCAATCTGAACCATCTCTCTCTCCGAAACCCACACCTTCAAGCCCACATGCAGCAGCTCTGGGCTGGCTTCTCAACACCTCCCTAGCCATACTGTACTGCATGGAAAGATTGCATCACATAAGCTCAGGTGATGCAGCACCAATAAAGGCTGTGGTTTTGGGGAAAACATGAGCAGGAGCAGAAAGTGTTGCCCTTCATCACTTTAGAGCCCATCATGGCTCTGATGGTTACATTTGCTCTTTGTGTTTGATGGATGGGGACAGACATCCAGTTCCTAAGTTTCACATCATGTCTCCATGCTATATTTTAATTAGTAAATGTATTTAATCTAATTTTCAAAGCCTAATCTGTGCTTCAATAATGCCTACTCCTTTTCTCTGTGAGAAAAGCTCTAGGGAACAGAAAGAGCAAGGTCAAATCCCTTCTCAACCCAAAGGAGACAAGCCTTCTGGTCAGCTGAGGTCCTTAGAAATACCTTGTACTGTGGATGCAACCATCTTTCTGACTGATAAATAATTTAGTTCTGGGTGTTATGAATCCTTGGCTTTTTATGAGTATAGAAATTTATTACAAATACAGCAAGTCTCACCTTTATAAATAATGAAAGTTGGTTATACACAATGACTCTAGTGAATGATCTGAAATTTAAGTGAAAAAATAGAGTATTCATCCCTTTGAGAAAAGAAGAAAGAGAGGTGAGGGAGTGATAACAATGTAAGAGCATACAGGAGGGGTGAGTGGACTACATCTTTCTTCTAAGTATCTCTCTGACCCAACGTATTTGTGACTATAGCTCTGTAATTTTGAGGTAAATTAATTCAATTCAAAGAGGAGCAGGAGAGGAGGGAAGCTTGCCATCAGCATTCATATAGCTGCAACAGGTATAAAAAGACAATATCCAGCATCCCTATCTTATTACATCCACCACTAAACCAGAATGCTATTAGCAGTCATGGCATAACAGAGAACGGGAGGGGAGATAAAGAAAGAAAAGAAATCAGGATTGATGTTCTCTTCCTGTATTTGTTATCTTACAGAAAACAGCAGCAGAATACAAATCACCCCACCCTGCGTACTGGAGGGTGGGATCCTTCGAGACTTGTTTTATGGATGAAATACATTCAGTCATTGGGGATGAAAAACTCTGTAAGTATAGAGAAAACCTAACCTTTTGGGTATGTTTTTAATCCAGTCAAGAGCTTGCAGAACAGAGAGTGGTGTGGAGGGAAATGCCAACAGTGGCTCTGCCAAGGATGGTCACAATTATCTCCTTATCAGAAGAATTGCTCCGATGGATTTCTTCTGCTCCTTTCATGGCAGCTCCTCCCTGGAGGTGACAGTAGAGTGGTACATAAGGAATTGTTACTCATTTGGCGGAAGTGGTCGGGGGGAGAAGGAAAAAAAGTCACAACAAAGCAACACTTCTAAAAGGGAAATGAGCTGGCTAGGGAAAAGTAATGTGGGCAAAAGTGGAAAAAACATGTTCTTCAAGTTTCAGCAGAGGCTGACAGTTTGCTTCTTTCCAGCCTGCAATTCTTTACCCAAAAACATGAGTTTCGATGTGCTACAGACCAAACCAGCATCTGTTCTGCTTCGAAAAGGAGGCTGTATCTTCCTAAGAATGTAAAAACAGAGCAAGCACAAGGCTGGTGAAGTGATCCCACCTCACCACCATCACTTTCTGTCCTGCACTGGCAGCATTGCAATGTTATTCCCACATTATAGTACACACTGAAAAGCAAGAGAGATTTCACAGCAGCAGGAACTGAAATTGGATTGAAGAGGTACCTAAGATACTCCCTTTTTATGTCTCTTGTAGATTAATATACTATGTAGACAACTTTTCAGTTCCATGTGTGTACTTGTGCCCTGTGCTAGAATATACTGATTTGCAAGTTGGAGTCAATAAATCAGTCATTATAATAATATCACTCATAAGAAAAAAGCCCTTAAATTCCCATCATAGCAAAAATCCCAGAACAGCTGGGATCATTGGGGTTTCCAAACACATTGTGCCTGGAAAGTGATTTCTCTGTGAAATCAAACCACGCTCTAAAACAAAGGGCACTTTTCAGATTGGTGATGAAATTCTTAATTATGCAGCATCAACCACAGCAGTACTGGGGAGAAGCAAACCCACTTACAAATTATGCACATACATCAAAACCACCCTCTGTTTCAGAGACAAATGCCCAATCAATCCGATCTATTTTGCCATTTACAGCAGACACTGCATCAGGCTATTTTATAACTATAAATTTTAATACGTCTTGCCTCACTACAGTCAGGCAACTTGTGATTATCCAGACTCAGGGAGGGAGCTGAGCTAATTCAAATAAAGTAAAGCAGAGCCAAACAAAGCCGATGTAAATCAGATTGTGAAAGTGAACGTTTTATTTTCTGTATTAATCTTAGTGAAAATTGGAGTGACGACGTAGGAAAAGGTCAATGATAGGAACACAGTTCGTTTATTTTTTGGTGTAATATGGCTCATTCACAACTGGATAATCTGCCCACACATAATTAGAAGTTGACGGTGTCTGTATTGTGAGCTAGGTGAGAGATTCAGGGGAAAAGCAGAGTTGACTTTGTTTCAGTCTTTGCTAGGACTCTGCTGCTTGGTCCTGGTGATGGATTAAGACAGAGCTGGGATGCAATTTACAGCTGTGTCCCTTGGGCAGCCTTTCCGGAGAAAGGAGAGCAGTGATGGAACAAGTGTAATCCTGATCTCTCAGCAAAATGTAACATGTTCCAAAACACAAGGGGCAGGGCCACAGACAAGGGCTTAAATAAAACTAGTTTGTGAAAGAAAGATCTATTGCTAAGTTTAAATCAACGTTGCAGCCAGTGCCCAGCTGGATGAGGAGGATGGACCAAAGGCAATGGTTTCATCAGGAGAAATGGATCGAAGTGGCTGTCACACAGCTCTTCTGGTGCTATGATGTGCACATACAGGAGGGGCAGATAATGGGGGGCAGATAATGGTTAGAAGAAATTCTGTACGTTCAATAATTATCCTTACAGAGATTTGATTCCCTATTACACCGTTCCGAATCATGTTAGAGGTAGCACACAGAATAAAGATTGGCATCCCTCATACTTTAATGCCTCTAAACCCAGCTGGAATGCTCGAAAACAATAAAGCTTCTTTTTCTTCTGCCCTTGTCTTTACTTAAAGGAAAAGGTGCTTAATAGTAATTTTAAGATGAAGAAGGAAATGGGTATTTAAAAAAGAAACATATTCCTCTTGGGTCACTCTGAAAAGCTGTTTCGTTATTGCCTAGAACCAACGGAAATAAAGCCAGCATACCATCAAATCCTTAATATAGCATTACATCTAATTGAATCCTGTGCATTTATTTTTAATTAGCAGCTCATTTGTTTAATGCGATGGCTACATAATTATGAGTTTGTTCTCTATTTGGGACATACTGGTTCTGATGCGATGATATTTAATTACTATCTCTCAAGGAAACAAGCTTCTAAGCTTGAAAATACAGTGAATTATTCCTTGTCCACTGGGCTGAAGAGGCTGCACCCCATTTACCTGTGTGATGTCCCTGAGAGGACAGAGCCTTTCATTTCAGGTTTCTTTATCAGCATCTAGTATTGGAGCTCCATATGGAAATCAGCCCAGTACCAACACATGCTGGGTGAGGCTTCCTATAAAAAGAATTAAAAGCCGCATATTAAATGTGCAGTAGCTCAGTGCAGCAATAGTGAGTGATGCAATTCAGCTGTTGAGATAGAAACAACAGCACACATCAAGAATGCACATCCTTTTTCATAGAAACAGCATCATCTGCTTTCCTTGCAGCTGCATGACCCTATTTCTGTCTATTCCAGCACCCAGGAATGGCTTTGAGAAGCACGAAGATCACTGCCAGGAGCTGCTGTCCGGGTTTGTGTCCTCCAGGCCCGTGGCTAGACACAGTGTCCCTGACACATGTCACCACTCAGCATCTTCTTCTCCCTTCTACTCTGGCAGCTGGTTATTGCCGAGGGACCTGACAGTAGTGGAGGTGAGGGAATTATTGCTGGTAATAACATCTGCAGCAAAGCTAACCTTCTCACGCTTTGTTTTAACCAAACCTGCTCCATATGAAGGGATCGATCACTTGTAAGTTCTCCTGCAGTGCTCAGGTCGCAGAGTGGCTCCTGAGACCTGTGTGCTTTTCCCATGGCTGTGGGGTTTGCCTATTAGTGCTTCAATTATAGCCTGTTCTCTAATAAATCTAATAAAACTCTTAAAGATGCACACAGTAAGACCTTACCCTGATGGGCTAAGGTCCCATAGGAAACAGGCTATGTCCCTTGACTTGTCCTTTTTAACTAGTGATGGTATTTATAGTTTCACTAAAAATGGCTTTTCCACTATTTTTTACAGAAGGGTTGTGTGCTGTGCCTTACCCTTTGATAACGAAGGGGTTACCCAGCCAGTATAACTGCTCCATGCAGCAGGACTGAATGAAAGTAATTTCTCAGCTAGCCAATTTGCCATTCTCTCTTTTTATGCCATTAGTCTTCCCTTCAGTGTAAACCTCCCTCACACGCGACCCCATCAATAATGTTAAGCCCAATGCAGAGCTTTGTTTCAAAGAAGATAGCAGTGGATCCTCACTGCTAATGCTTAGCCAGCTCTTACTTAAACAGAACGACTATTTGGGGGCTGGAGGCCATAAGGGAACCCCTTCAAAGAGGCACAGTTTTCTTTTATGGCATATCTTACCTACTCCATTCCTGGGCTACAGCAGTGGCACAAGTTAATTGCAGAGCAACTGGGGAATAGTATCACTCCAGTGACATGAATAACTGCAGAATTGCCATTATTTCCAGCAGAGCTACAGTGCAGTCCTTACAAATAACTATGCAATTGACTTATATAAACCCTGGTTTTGTCCTTCAAGCGTTTTCCAGATAACAGAAGCAGCCATTGTGAGGGATTTCATAGTTATGCATTAAGAAAATTAATGATTTATAGTTCAGCAAAAGTCAGAAATCTCATTGATGGCACTAAGTTAGACTTTACTACTTTACTTATGCAAGATAAAGCCCACATAACCCATGCAACTTTTTTCGCCCAAGTGAGGTAAGAAGATTTAGCCAGTAAAACACCACTGACTATGCACAAATGGTAACCCAAGAGACAGTAGTTTTGCCTCTTTGGACAGGAGAACTAGTATATCACTCCAAGCTAGGAAGAAGACTTATATGGATCATGCATGCAAATGTCTAGAGGGAAATAGGGCTGACAAAAGCCATTTTCATTGTTCCCATGATCTGCTCCAGCTTAGGACAACACTGCAAGTTATTATTTATTTATATATTTTTTAAAAGTTGCCTATTTTGTCCTTCCATCTGCGAGAAAGGTGGAGCATGGAAAGGAGAGAAGGGACAGCACTGAGTAAAACCATTACCTTGGGCTGGCAGTGAAATATACATGCAAATGCCTGAATAACCCTCAGTGAAGAGATTAGACAAATGAACAATAAAACTGACTGTTCCATCTCGTCTTCAGTGGATGGGAAAGTAATGAAAATCTCATGAAAGATAAATGGTAAAGTTAGTTTAAAATGGATTTAATGAAAGAAAAACCAGGATGAGTGCTCAATCCAGGCTGCTGATTTATATTTTCTGTATTTTGGTCCTCATAACCAAGTTCTGTCTGGAGTTTAATACAGGGTTACACATTCACTCAAAATCCAAGCAGCTTTTAATACTTTGAAGGAGTACAATGCAGCATTTTGAAAGATGAGCAAGGGCATCCTTGGCTGGATCCTTGCATATGAAAAAGTCATCTTTAAACCCAAGTGTTTCTTGTGGGATGGGGGGACGGAGAACAGTTCAAACCATCGCTCACGTTTTTTCTTCCATTGAACTTTGTATAATGTAAAATTACACCAAACTTGCAACAAATGGAATAAAGTTTTACAAAGAATTAGCTACAAAATGAGGGCTCTTGTGAAGATGTAACGTGCTCCAAAATTAGCTGAGGGTTGCTTTTATTCTAATTCTGTATTCTTTGTCTTTCATCTGCTCACAGCTTTTAGAAAGAATGAGCTCATTTTTTCCCACTTCTTTCTCTCAATATTTTTCCCCCATATAAATTATACATAACAATAGCAATATTGGTTTTATTTGGAAAAAAAGTGGAATCTGTCTTGGTGTCAGAGCCAGGCTGAGGCAGCCATAATGTGGGTGAGGGTTACGCACAGGGACAAAACCTTTATGTTACACAGTGAGGACCACAAACCCATCCTTGGCTAGATGTGCTGGAGGAACACCAACAAAAGGATGCATAGGGACACATGACCTTTTAGATGAGCAAAAATAAGCAGAAGTCCTTTATAAAAAGCACAGGGCACAAGACAAACACAGCCCGAGGCTGCCCGCACCACCTTACCAGTGACTCAGCACTGAAACTGAGCCTTTCCTAGACCAGGTAGTGTAGTCTCCTGTGACTCATCCCAACCCACCCACTTTCTATAGGAAAGGGCAGCAATGTTAGGTTGCCACTGCTGACCTGGGCTGAACCAGACCTGGGAGTGAGCAGGTCTTCACCTCTGCAGGGCATGAGCAATAAGGGGCTGTTGCAATGGCCAGCCAGCAGCTCATTAGCTAATAATAATAAGCTAATAAGTAACAGTAATTGACTAATTAGCTAATAAGTAATTTAGAACACTGCAGCCCCTGTGAGGTCCTTGGCTGCAGTGAGAAGGTACAGATCTCTGAGGACTGACAGCAATGTCCTTGATCTTTCTTTGCTGTATAAATAAGCAAACAAATAAATCACATACACACATTTTTCTTCAGAAAATGAATCGGAATTTTCCACGCACGGTCAAGGAGCAATCCTCTGCTCAAGGTTTCCTCCCATGCATGTCCCCAGGACTCCTACGTAATATAGGGCCCTGCTCCATCCAGAGCTTGCATTTCTGAATCTCCTCTGCCAGGCTCTGCGGCCATAAAGCAGCTGCTAGTGCTAAGTTACTTTCTGCACCAGTGGCCTTCTCATGAGCAACATGGATCTTTCTTTCCTTAGCAACTGAAGATGCAGTGTCTGACTTCAGTCAATTGATTTTGATGGGGATCAGATCCACTTGCACAGGGAAGAACTGAATGCGCCGTGTTTCAGTCCTGGAATGAGCAACTGTACTAACAGCAAGGATGCAGAGGCAACAGATTTCAGGCAGTTGCAGGTAGCAGTAACAGTCAATCACCTGCATTAAATGACTGTTACAGTAAATCCTCTGCTCAGCCTCTTTGGAGTCAAAGCAGCAGCTCATTGCTTGATGAAACTCAGCTGGCCTTCAGTTTCCCATGAGAACATGTTGTGCTGTAATTTGGTAATCCATGCTCAAAATGAAGGAACACAACCTTGGCAAAGTGAGTGCTTTTAGTTGTAAATCCCCCCTGTGCCTGCTTGTTGTTCTGCACTTTTATTCTGATGCATTATAAGTCCCAAACATCTTTTGCTGGGTGTGTATTTCTGTATTGGCTTGACCTCTCAGCCAGAAGACCTCATTCCTGTTGCAAAGCTGCAGCACAAGAGCTCTGAAGGGATTGCTTAGGCACAGCCACATCCCAGCTGGTCAACGCATGTGGAGAACTTGGCCATCAGTCTCCTACTTCCCTGTGATGGGTTTTTGGCCACTTTTAACCCTAAAATCACAGTGAGTGCAACGAGGAGGCTCTATGAGCAGGGTGTTCAGTTGGGTTCCCTCTTCTCCATACCTCACCAGCATTGTGGCTTTTTCCCACCTGGTGCAGGAGGAGCAAATATATTACCCACCACGCAAATGCCAGACAAATAAACACAAGTGCTTTTCAGGCCCTGATGAGCCGGGCACATCTCTCTCCAGAGAATAATCTCCCAGAAATTGACACATAACACTGAAAGACAAATGGGAATGAAACGGCCTCTCAGATTTAATAGCCTCCATGAATTACACTGCCTTTCATCTACATGGACTGTCACTCTTTCCATTAAAGAGTCACTGTCATCAGTAATCCATTTTAAGATTTATAGATGTGGAGATTTATAGACTTACTGTTCTTATCTGCTTTTTCCCCCCATGCACCTCCATGGGCCCCCAAATGTCGGATACTATCCAAAACCTCTGCCCTGTATCTGAAAATATAAAACCGCAATGGGATGGCAGGCTTTTGAATTGGATGCCAACAAAAGTAATAATGCTGATAAGGATAGCAAGGATGATAACGTGGGGGGGAAGAGGGAGGGATTATGACAAGGACAAGAAAGGATAAAAGATGTGCAGAATAAAGGAGGTATAATCCAGGTTTTAATTTATTTTTCACAAATTCTCACTTTATAAATTCCATCATTTCCTGAAAGAAAGAAAATAATGAGGTTGCCTTTCCTCTTTGGCCATTTTTTACTTAAGAGAAAAAAACCCTTGCATCTTTAAAGTGAATATATTCGGGTCCAGCTTTTGCATCCAGGAAGGCCACTTTACAATGCTGACAATAAAGAATATACTCAGGTGGGAGTATACCGACATTACAAAGTCTTTTCAAACACCTAGAGGAATTTTAGTATAAATGAGCTTCAAGATACCTCCTTTGCATATTTTTGTGTGATTCTAGTGCAGTTGTACAGTTTGTTCTGATGGTAATTGAATATCCATATGTGGATTAATACCTCCAGCGCAAAAGAATGTGAAAATGTTCATGCTGCTTCAAACCAGCCTGTTTGCATGTGCACCTTGATACCGGGAAAAACTGCAAATACTTACGTGACTTAGAAATCAAAGTGCTATTCAAAAGCTTCTAACTCATTCTGAGGCCGATTTTGGGATGTGTGTGCAAGAAACAGATCTACTTATTCTCACTCCATTATTCTTTGTATTACACTGGCAGCAGGTAGTGCTTGAGGCAACTCTACAACAGTAGCATCAGGCAAAATTCCTTTGGTAACCTTTAAAATCTCTCTTCCTGCTAAGTACTGCTTGCTGTATTTCTACACTCTTGTCTGTAAGGACAATGAGGACAAACGTTTTTCTTGGTTTTGTTGCTGTGTTAAAGAAAGCTGCTATATTTGGTGATCTACACAAGAAAATGTTATGGTACAACTGCCTATGGTGTAAATCAATGGGAGTCTGTATATTATCCATGTATATTAAAAATAAGGCTCCCTTCCCATATGGAAATTCGATTAAAGAACACTGAACTGTGGGGACTGAACGTGTAATGCATTCTAATTAGCATCCTCTTAATCACAGCTATTACCACAGGCTATCGTCATATTGGAAGCTGTGCCTGTGCTGATCCTTTACAACATGTACATCTGACAGCTATCAAAGTAATTTATCAGCAAAAATTTAGTTTTCTATTTGTATTTTCTAGCTCCAGACATAGAGAAACTTTAGTGGTAGATTAATTTTGCTGTGCTCTTGTTGGGTGGGGGTGTTGGTCAATGAAAAAATGAACATGAGCTGGCAGTGTGCATTCGCAGCCCAGAAAGCCAACTGTATCCTGGGCTGCATCAAAAGAAGCGTGACCAGCAGGTTGAGGGAGGTGATCCTGCCCTTCTACTCTGCTATTGTGAGACCTCACTTGGAATATTGTGTGCAGTTCTGGTGTTCTCAACATAAAAAGGACATGGAACTGTCGGAACAAGTGCAGAGGAGGGCCACGAGGATGATCAGGGGATTGGAGCACCTCCCCTATGAAGACAGGATGAGAGAGT
>JASSUY010044896.1:0-23994 GCA_032466535.1 Forpus xanthops
CCGAGCCGCGGTGCCCAGCGGGACTGAGCCGAGCCCTGACCCCATTGCCCCGCCGTTCTCCGGCCCTTACCGCACCGCTCCGGGCCATGCCCGGGTAGCGCCCGCTCCCAGCACACGGCAGGGCCCCGGTTCAGCGCACCCTCCGCTCGCTCCGGGCCGTGTCGAGCCCGGGCTGTCCCTCATGGCAGGCGCAGCCTTCCTCCTGCCCTAACTGCCCCGAGCCGTGTTCTGCCCGGAGCAGCCCCTTCCCCGCGGCGCTGCGGGAGCGGGACCGCAAAGATGTTCTCGGCCCTCAAGAAGCTGGTGGGGTCGGAGCAGGCTCCGGTCCGGGACAAGAACATCCCCGCGGGGCTGCAGTCCATGAACCAGGCGCTGCAGCGGCGCTTCGCCAAGGGTGTCCAGTACAACAGTGAGTGGGGGCCGGGGCGCGGGGGCCGGGGCTGCCGCCGCTCTGCGCCCGGAGCCACGTTTGTAATTGAGGGTTCAGTGCTGCAGGGTGGGGGGACGGGACACGGGTCTGCGTGCTGGGCCCGCGGCGCGGAGGGCTCTGAGCCGGGAGAGCGGCTTTTATCCATTAAGCACCGTGGGAGTCGCTGCTCGCCCTGGGGGGTGACCGACTGTGCAGCCGGGGGGTGGGTATTTGTAGTTGGGCTGTAGTGGCTGTACGGTAAGGGTCTGCTGAAACGCTGTGCCCTGCCGGGCCTCAGTGAAAGGTGGTGATGTATGTCTCTATGTGCCCTTGGTTCATCGTTTCATTCCGTCTTTGCTGCAACTAACACTTCTTTCTCGGGAAAGTAATTTTCCCTTCAGTGTCGAGGCCGAGGGTTGTGTTTTCCCCTTGGGGCTCAGTAAAGGTTATTTCCAACACAGTGTTTCAGGAGGGCACTGCAAGTCTATGAGATACATCCCAGAATAACAACTGTGAGGCAATTAGTGTCATCCTTGTTGGAAGCAGAGGTGGGAGCAAGAGTGCTGGGAGATCGCTGGATCCAGGCAGGCTGTGGAGTCAGGCTGCGGAAGGCCGGGAGAGTGGCAGCTGAGAAAGAGACTGATGTGTAAACGTGGCACTGGATAACTCCTGTGAAGGCACATGTGTGGAGGCATAGAGCTGGTCTTGGATCTTAGTCAGAAACAACATGAAGGGACATTAACACTTTGGGGCCAGGGGCTTTTCCTGCTTTTTTTAGTATTGCCACTGTTGACTGTGCGTTTGAGCTGCTGTTTTGAACCTCTGCTTTACTAAGGGAGAGCATTTGGTGCCTTTGTCCGTAGCACATCTCTGAGATATGCCAGTAGCGTTCAATTTAAAACGTGAGTGTCTCAGCAGTCAGGAATGTGAGCAGAAGTACAGTGATGCTGCGAGAGACTTGATTCCCAGTGAGAGGCAGGGGATGGAACTGTTGTGCGGTGGAATGAGGCACTGCATCATCATACAGGAACCTGTGCATTTGCTCAGTAGAGACCTGACCTGTGCAGAGGCTCTGTGCAGCCAGGACACATTCACTGATGCCTGTTGGGGGTCAGGTACCTGACACCAGGCTGTGAATTATGTAGGAGGAAGGAGTTGATTCTCCATGTGATGCAGACACCCAGATGAGCTGCATCCTGCTGGCACAGCACTTGGCTCCATATGGACCAACCGCATTGAAGGCCCCACATGGACATGGACCTGCAAGGCCAGAACTGCCCCAGCCAGCTGTGGCTCTGCTGCTTTTGGGCTTGTTACCAAAAGCCTCAGGAAAGCCATATGGTTTGTGCTCTGTGTTACCAGGGTTTGTGCTCTGTGTTACCAGGGTTTGTGCTCTAGCTGCTGCTTTCCTGTATGCGATAAAACTGCGGCCCGCCTGAGGGGAAGCTTTCCAGTCTCCATAGTAACTCTTCCCAGTTATAGGATATTTATAGGAAGTACAAGCAGGCTTACAAAAGGGCCTCGAAGCACACTCTGTAGCCATGGCCTGGGCAGATGGGGTGGGCTCCAGCATGGTGAGGTGTGCTCAGGTGAAGGAATGCCATTAGAAGGGCTTTTGCTCAGGAAGCGCAGAGCTGCAAATCCTGTGCATTGCCAACTCTCCTTAGCAAAGACACAGTGTTCAACAGAGGCAAGTACATCATGTGTTTGGTGGTCTCTGTTAACACACGTGCATCTGTACAACTCCTCAGGTCCCCTGGCACTGCCTAAACCTAAAGCAAAAGGTGCTGTGATGACTGGTTCTACAGAAACATTCCTTGCTTTCACAGACTGGTGAACTGAAGCTGCTTCCTTCCCAGGTAGTGTGCTGGAATGCATGGGTTCCTTGGTGATAAATTGGGCAGCCAACAGCTGGGCCATGAGCTGTGTCACCTGGCTCTCAGTGCCTCACTGCTGGGCTCAGAACAGGCTGTCAATTGCACTTCGTAACCAGATAGCCCTGGTTGGGGTGATTCTGAAGGTTGTGGTGTGCAATTGCACTGGATAGTGTGCATCTCTAAGCTGAACCACAGTGATGTGTTCTGACAGTCTCTCACCCCTGTAAGTACTCAAGAGGAAGAGTATTGCAGGGTGGGTGGGTTTGGATCTTTAACGGAATGATGAGAGCAAAAGGCAGTATTAGCCCTCAGCAGCTGCCACTCCCTCTCCATGAGACACTGTACTTTAGAGCAAGGGGCTCTTCCTTATTGCACCCCAGAACACGCACTCCTTAGTTGTTCTTAGCATCTACACCAGGCTCCTGTGTTTTACACACCCTGGCCCAAATAACACCAGAGGTCCCTGAGCAGTATGTAAGGTACAGAGAGGAAAATGATGTGGGCCTGTATCATATTGTATGTATCCAATGGCTTGGATGTTTATAGGAGATCCTGCTTCCAAGCATTGGTAACCAGTCTTCCTTGGTTTTAGTGCTTGGGAGAGTTTCATCTTTGATCAGGTTGGCTGCATCACTGTTCTGGTCGCTGTGCTGGCCCAGGGAGGTAGCACAGGCCAGAGGGATTGAGCTTGGTAGAGAAAGGGAGGTGGATCTTGTTCTTTTGTTTGAACAAACAACAAGGCAAATTACAGGAGGAAGTACCAGCACCCACTTACTCAAACATGAAAGTGCATGTAAGGCAAAGGATGAGATGAGCAGTTCTGGCTGGGTTACACTGGTGAAAGGATTCCCTGGGAGTCACCTACTGATGATCAGTGACAGGAGCAGAAGGCACGGAAGTGCTGAAGCTTCAGATCCATCCATATGCCTTTTGCTCTGGGCTTTATTCTTAACAGTGCTTGAGTTTCAGAGGGGATGCATGGAAACTCCTTTTGCCTGTGCCACAGACTCAGTGCATTCATTCAGAAAAATCAGAGGAATCCTCCTTTGATTGTTTCACCATCTGTAAGTAGGAATCACACACACCGGGTGGCAGGAACTGCAGGAGATGGTTTGTTGTGTCTGCAGAGGTTCTCTGGCACCTGCGCGTGAAGGCAGGCTATAAATACTGTGTTCATTTCTGCCTTTCTTATCCTTCTGCTATAGCTCTGTAAGAGAATAGACAGCAGCACCTCTCATGTACAACAGCAGCAGCCCAGGGGAACTGCAGCATAACCTTCACCAGACAAAACTCCTCCACAGACTTTGAAGATGTTTTATCTTAAAGTTTCCCTCTTAACCTTTTCTCTGGAATGCTGCAGTAAACCTGAGTTCCAACAGGAGGCAGCCGTCAGTCTCGCATTTTCTTGCCCTCATGATGCTGCACAACCGAATGCTGATCATCTGGGTGCCATTAGATGTCCCCGAGTGGCCCATTTTCTAGAGTATAACATCACCTATTCAGAAGGCAAGCAGAAGAATTCTGTTAAGTCAGCTTACATTTCCCATAGCCTTGTGGATGCCACTTGAAACAAGGATAGTATTTAATAAATAAAAGTAATCACATAATGTAACTGAAAAAGTCCTGTTATAGGAAGAACAAGCAAACATTAGGCCTGGTTTTGGGAAGTTAATGATGTTAATTGCTACAAAAGTTGCTTTGCTGGCTGTGTACATTTCATGGTATTTTGGACTCTCCCTTTCCTTGAGAGAGTTTGAATGACTTTCTCACTGACTGACCTCCCCTGCTTCAGGCACAGGCCCAGGCACGTGGTGCTTCAGCCGCTGAGTGGCCTCAGCAGCTAGTGTGAGCCCAGTGGGTGGAAGTGGAACTTTTACCCAAGGCTGCAGTTGATGAGAATGTCATCAGTACACCCACACCTACAACCACCTAAGGGCTGACTGCTGTGCTGGGAGTGTCCCTCTGACACATGGAGGACCCGCAGAGGTCCAATATTCCAGTACCTAAAGGAGCTGCAAGAAACCTGAAGAGGGGCTTTGGCCAAGGGGTGGCAGGGACAGGACAAGGGGAATGGCTTTAACCTGCCTGAGGGGAGACTGAGGTGAGCTCTTAGGCAGGAGCTCTTAGGCAGAAGCTCTTCCCTGCTGAGGTGCCGGCGCAGAGAAGTTGTGGCTGCCCCATCTCTGGCAGTGTTCAAGGCCAGGTTGAAGAGGATGGGGTTGGTATGGCAGAGTGGGAGTGAGGGCTGGATAGAGGTAGAAAAGGCAGGAGCATAGAAGGATGTCACGTATTAGTGATTTAGGTCACTGAAAGCATCACTGTCTGTGGTATTAGCACCAGTAGTTTTAATCTGATGTCAAAGTGACTTCACCGTTCATGACAAGGTTCATGCTGTGACTTACCATGTGGATGAAAAGTACAAAGGAAAATGGAGTCAGAATTCAGCTAAAATGATGTGCATAAAGACTGGAGGCTCAGATGACGAGAGAGACCCTGCATTGAGTCAGGGGAGTCAGAGTGGACCCTTTTGCTTTCCACACTTCTGATGAAGCTTAGTGCAGTGAGGTTCAATCTTAGACTTGGTTTATATCTAGTGGAGTTATCTATACAATGTTTAAAAAATTGTTGTTGATTATGGATTTAATTAGTGTTAATTCAGCATGTTGTCAGTCACTCGCCCAGGGCCTGTGGGGGTAAGAGATCTTTCTGCTTTGGGCAAGGAAGGATCTCTTAGTCTCAAGTAAGGAGTTGGAAACCTTGAGAGGTTCCCTGTTCAAGGTTTACATGTGTGCAGTCCAGGGAGAGCTTGGAATGGACTCATCCAAAGGTCTGTCATTGATAATCTCTGTGCCTCAGGGAGAAACCTTGAGAGACATCCCAGCTCCAGGGGAGATGGCCACCACGCAGCCATGCTGCTCACTTTGGCTGTTGTATTTAAGGGATAAAGTGTTTGGCTTGTGGTCACATTGCACATGATGTGAAAGGTGTCTAGGAGAATCCTTGTGCCCACACTTCCTTTGTTCCTTGGTAAATGAATGTTGATAGATGCTCACCATGTCCTTGCTCTTTTGCAGCTTTCCCAGAGGAGTTCTTGGCTTGGCTGTGGCTCAGGCCTTTCCCTCCTTTGCAGCCTGTACCAGACTACTGCTGGGTTGGTGTGAGGCTCCCAGAGCAGCAGAGCCTCAGCTGGCTGAACTCCTGCAGCTTCTCAAGAGTCAGTCTCTTTCACTGAGCTGCTCTGAGTAGCTGAATAAACACTAATTTTAATGGCTGAGGCTCTTGTTTTTAGCCAACCCTGTGTAATACGGGGGGACTAATTACAGCTAAATGATGCTTGCAAGAAGTTTGCATGCTTTGCACAGCGTTCTTTCTTTTGTGTTTAATCAGCTGTGTTTGTCTGCTTGCTCTATTCCCAGTGAAAATTGTCATCCGAGGGGACAGGAACACTGGGAAAACCACACTCTGGCACCGACTGCAGGGAAAGAAATTTATTGAGGAATATATTCCAACTCAGGAGATCCAAGTCACCAGCATCCACTGGAATTACAAAAGTAAGAGGGAAGAGGGTGGAGGGAGATACAGTCATGGGACACTGCATGGAATAAAAATTCCAGTGCAGCCTCATTTGCTTCTTTCTTCTGTGTCTGCTTGGGAGATAAAATGGTTTCTCATCACTCATTATTTTAATTGATTATTCACAGTTTCTCAGTCCTGTTTTAATGACTTTACTCCCAAACCATGGAAGTACTAAAGGATCAGTCTTTGGAAGCTACAGTTCAAGGGAAGTGTTTAACATGTGATCCAAAAGGTGGGAAACATTTGTGGTGTCCTTGACTTATTAATGAAACCAGGTTTGCTGCGTAAATCTAGCTCTGAGGCTAAGCCCTGCTTTTGCTCTTACTGTGTTGTGTAGGAGTGAGGGGAATCCTGCTGACTAGTTTTTTACTGATTAAAACATGAAGAACATCCTGTAACTGGTAAAGGTGATGTTATAAAAATTTATGTACTAGTAACTCTGGGCTGACTTACTAAAGCACAGAAGTATCTATGAGCCCTTCAAAGTGCTTATTTCAATCTGAGAGATAAGGTGTGAATTTGTTTTCCTTTCCCTATTGCTCTGGATCTCACCTGTAGAAAACCCTGCAGGCACTGGAACAGCACAAGGCTGCAGTTCAGCAGTGCATTTAGTCCAGTTTTCAGGTTTCTGATCAGAAATGCCACAGCCTTGTGGGATGAACTACTGAGTCAGTAGGAGCTGCTCTGTGAGACTGATTTTGCTTTAAGGAAAAGGTCAGCAGTTTGTCATTGTTAGATGTTTCCCATTGGCAGCACTCTGACCTTTTGTTGAATCGAGTACTCTGTCTTCTCACAGCTGAGAAAAAGCCAACATGCAGTTAGGGTCAACACCAAATTGGGTGCTTCATCTAATCCACCAATCACATTTGTGAGGCTGGATGATACTATGATGCCCAAGTCTTGTGATGAGGATCATGCAGCCCCAACTGTGGTCACCAGCCTCTGCCTTGGGCTGGTGCTCTCTCAGCCTCTGTTGGCTTCATAGGCTTCAGTGCAAGGAGGGTGAGCGCTGCTGGTGTGTGCTCACAGGGAGATGGGAGCCAGAGTTCTGGAGACTCTCATGCCCTTCTGAAGACAGACCTGCACATGAATCAGCTCTCTCTTGATACATTTCTGCAGAGCTCACTGGTTAGAGTTGAAGCAATGTGTGCACATGGGGATGGACTTTTCTCCAGTTGACATGTTGCTGACCTGGTTCAAATATTTGCAATGCTCTACATGAAATTATGCCTTTCCTTTGTGCTGCTTTTTCATTGTAAAACACTCTTATTTTCATAGCAATAATTTCCAGCAGTGTAGGAAATTCTATGTTGATCTTCTTAAAACTTATTTTAAAAAATACCCCCTGTCTAAAAACCGCTGTGTTTCCTGCTGTGCACACTTCCCATCCAAGGTGGTGATGGACACTCTGGGAAGGCGGCTCAGCTGCAATCACTGATCTGGTGGTTGAGTTAATTGGGAGAGGAGAAATAAAGATTGTTTTTCCTGTGATCATACTCTCAAGCTGCCTTGACTAAATGTGCTGGGTGGCGGGCAGCACTCATTTACAGATGTGAATTCAATTCCTGTCAAGTATTGAAGGACTCTTCCATTGCCTGCTATTAAGAGATAGAAATTTTATACATGGAAGGTACCTTGTTATATCTTCAGAAATTTTATACTGAGGGGATTAATACAGACAGAGGAATTTGAGTTATTTCTTCCTACTCAGAATGAACAAAATGACTTTTCTGTGCCAATTGTCTCTGTGATGGAGATGTGTAATTTGTGTGTCCAAGTGAGGAGGTGCCATTCCTCACCTAAGGAATGCTTTGTCAGCTTATGCCAGTCACCAGTTTTAGTCTCTGGCAGTCTCAGAACAGGCCTGAAATAAAAATGGGCAACCACTTTGTTCAAAGACATGGAATTCCTTTGGGATAGATGCGGAGAATGCCCTGCCCTGGGGTGTGTGAACTGAAGCTGAAGTGAATTGGTAAGTTACATGAGAGTATCTATCGGAGAGCCTGTGAGTGCCTGTGGTGAGCACTCCATAAAGCAGGGATTCTTATTTTTAAATGAGCTTTTCCTGCAGTTGTAGGCTTCTCACTTCTCTTCACCGTTAATGATGTCTTAGTGTGCCACTGACTGCAGAGTACTTGTCCAAATAGTAACTGAGAACACATCTTCGGAGTGGTTTGATCCATGGTTTATGTGGATCCAAGTTACAGAGTAAAAAGGCTGGATTAGCACTCACTGCTGCACCAAAGCTGTTCTGGTAAACTGCTGCTGCTATGTATGAGTCACACCAAAGCCGACACAGCAGCACTGAAGTAATTATCCTCTTGTGTGTTCAGGATACTTGGGAATGAAGCCGGTGATGAACTGGCTACAAGCCAGCAGGAGCCCTGGTGCTGTGAGGAGAAAAAATACACGTGGAAAAATGTTTTTCCTGGCTCTCATGCAGTCGGTTTCTTTGTGGAATTCTGTGCTTCCCTTTAGATAAAGGGTGTAGAGCAGGTCTTTGTGGGTCAAACACTTCAACCCCTCAGCTGCTGGGGAGCGCTGCTGCTCAGCAGGGTGTCACTACTGCTCACACTACCCATCAGAAGAATCAGTCTTAACTGAGGGTGCGCTTGGTGTTAGGGTGAAGAGATAGAATGCTCAGGAGCAAAGGCCCAGTGTGAGGTACGGGGTCACTCCTAGGAGATCACTTCTGAAGTGGGGTTCCAACTTCTCTGCAGAAGCCCCTTGTTAATGCCAGTATGCTGCTTCACATGGCATTGCCAAAAAGAGCAAGCAGCCTTCAGGGTCTCCTATGCCCCTGCAGAGTTTGTCAACTGAAAAAGGAAAACATCTCCTGGCCCTATGCAGAAAATCCTGCCTGTTGAAGGACACCATAGAATCATAGAATAGTTAGGGTTGGAAAGGACCTTAAGATCATCCAGTTCCAACCCTCCCTGCCATGGGGAAGGACACCTCCTACTAAACCATGCCACCCATGGCTCTGTCCAACCCAGCCTTGAACACCACCAGCAATGGAGCATTCACAGCTTCCCTGGGCAACCCATTCCAGTGCCTCACCACCCTTACAGTAAAGAACTTCTTCCTTATATCCAGTCTAAACTTTCCCTGTTTAAGTTTGAACCCATTACCCCTTGTCCTCTCACTACAGTCCCTTATGAAGAGACCCTCCCCACCATCCTTATAAGCCCTCTTCAGGTACTGGAAGGCTTCTATAAGGTCTCCATGCAGCCTTCTCTTCTCCAGGCTGAACAGCCCCAACTCTCTCAGCCTGTCTTCATATGGGAGGTTCTCCAGTCCCTTGATCATCTTCGTGGCCTCCTCTGCACTTGTTCCAACAATTCCATGTAATTTGTATTAAGGACACCAGAACTGCACACAATACTCCAAGTGATGTCTCACGAGAGCAGAGTAGAGGGGGAGGATCATCTCCTTTGGCATGATGGTTGCGCTTCTTTTGATGCAGCTCAGGATACGGTTGACTTTCTCGGCTACGAGCACACACTGAAGCCAGCTCATGTTCATTTTCTCATTGACCAACACCCCCACGTCCTTCTCCACAGGGCTGCCCAACCTGTAGCTGTGCCTGGAATTGCTCTGACCCAGGTGTAGGACCCTACACTTGTCATGGTTAAACTTCATCAGGTTGGCATCAGCCCACCTCACAAGTGGATGGCATTCCTTCCCTCCAATGTATCCACCGAACCACAGAGCTTGGTGTCATTGGCAAACTTGCTGAGGGTGTTCTTAGTCCCACTGTCCATGTCACTGACAAAGATGTTGAACAAGACCAATCCCAACACCAATCCCTGAGGGACACCACTCATTACTGGTCTCCAGCTGGACATTTTGCCATTGACCAACCATTGAGCTATAGACAACTCTTTGCATGCGGCTGTCCAGCCAGTTCTTTATCCACTGAGTGTTCCACCTATCAAATTGATGTCTCTCCGAATTAGAGACAAGGATGTCCTGTGGGACAGTGTCGAACGCCTTGTACAAGTACAGGTAGATGATATCAACTGCTCTACCCCTTGCCCATCAGTTCCATAGCCCCATCATAGAAGGCCACCAGATTGGTCAGGCAGGATTTCCCCTTAGTGAAGCCATGCTGGCTGTCACCAAGCACCTTGTTATTTTTCATGTGCCTTAGCATGCCTCCCAGAAGAATCTGCTCCAAGATTTTGCCAGGCACAGAGCTGAGGCTGACTGCTCTGTAATTCCCCAGGTCATCCATTTTCCCTTTCTTGAAAATGGAGGTTATATTTCCCTTTTTCCGGTTGTCAGAAACTTCACCTGACTGCCATGATTTTTCAGATATGATGGACAGTGGCTTAGCAGCTTCATTTGCCAGCTCCTTCAGGACCTGCGGATGGATTTCATCAGGTTCCATGGACTTGTATATGTTCAGGTTCTTAAGATGGTCTCAAACCAGATCCTCTCCTAGAGTGGGCCTAAGGTCTTAATTCTCACAGTGTTTGCGTCTGCCTTCCAAGACTTGTGCGGTGTGGTCAGAGCATTTGCCAGTGAAGACTGAGGCAAAGACCAGGGATCACTTGGTGAGGCTCTCTGTCCCCTTGGCCTTCAGGGACAGCAGCAGCACTGCTGATGCCATCTGTGGGGTCTAAGTTTGGGGCAGACCTCCCCTTGCTCATCAGTTTCACTGAGCACCATGAATGGACCATGGTCTCCAACAGCTGCATCACAGGGAGAGCGCCCTCCAGTGCAGCATGTATAGATGAGGAGCCAGCTCTACATTTGGGTGCCAGGCCAGTGATGATGAGGAGCAGTTGGACTTTAGCTGCCCTATCTGACTAAAGGTCTGTAGAAATAGCCAGGGACAGAACTGACTTGGAGTGTAATGGTTCGAGCAGAAGTTGAGAAGCAGCAACAGAAGGTGGGAATGTTGCTCTGCTGAAGGGTAGGAAGGCTCCACAAAGGGATCTGGACAGGCTGGATCCATGGGCTATGGCCAGTGGAATGAGGTTCAACAAGGCAAAGTGCCGGGTCCTGCATTTGGGCCACAACCCCCTGCAAGTCTTCAGGCTTGGGGAAGAGTGATTGGAAACTGCTCATGGGAAAGGTGCTGGGGTGCTGGGAACTGAACATGAGCAGCTTGTGCCCAGGCAGCCAAGGAAGCCCCCAGCATCCTGGCATGTATCAGCACCAGTGTGGCAACAGGACCAGGGCAGTGATTGTGCCCCTGCACTGGGCACTGCTGAGGCTGCACCTCGAATCCTGTGTTCAGCTCTGAGCCCCTCACTAGAAGAGAGAGACCTCGAGGTGCTGGAGCGGGGCCAGAGAAGGGCAATGGGGCTGGTGCTGGGCCTGGAACACAGTGTGATGGGGAATGACTGAGGGACCTGGGGGATTCAGATGGAGAAGAGAAGGTTCAGGGGATACCTGATTGCTCCCTACAACTGCCTGAGAGGAGGATGGAGCCAGGAGGAGGCTGGGCTCTACTCCCAAGGAACAAGGGGTGGGACAAGAGGAAATGCCTCAAACTGCACCAGGGCAGGTTTAGATGGAGCTGAGGAACAATTTCTTGCCCAAAGGATGCTCAGCATTGGAACAGGCTGCCCAGGGCAGTGCTGGAGTCACCATCCCTGCAAGTGTTAACACACTGTGGAGATGAGGCCTCAGTGCCATGGGTTAGTGGTAGCCTTGGCAGTGCTGTGGTGAGGGTTGAACTGGATGAGCCTAAAGGGCTTTTCCAGCCTGTTGATTCAGTGGTTCTGTGCAGGTGTAGGGTTGCTGTACTGCTGTTGGCTTTCAAGTCCCACCTGAGCCTGTGATGCACTGGCTTGGCTGAGCCTGGGCACGTTTCCTGTTCATCCTGTGCCCACTGCCTGCCAGCAAGGGGAAGGAGAGCGGGAATTGCTATGATTTGACTGATTTGGCTTCATGCATAAATGTGAACAGGATATTTCTCCAGAAGCAGAGGATCGAAGTTTTCCTTTATTCATAATCTTTACAGTGTTTTGAAACATTTCAGTTAATCTAAAGAGAATTCTGCAGGGGGAATGTTTCCTGGCTTACCAATGACACCTAGCTATAGTCTTATGCCATCCTAGGAGATTATTTTCTATTCTGAGACATTATCCTTCTATTCCATTGCTTTATATGCAGAGCTAGTCCAAGTACAAGCTTTTGTTTTGTAGCTCATAGCATTTCCAAACAGAAACTACTCCTTGGAACAGCTTCATGGAGATCGGGCGTCTTATATGGATTCAGCAGAAACATCTGGCCAAGGCTGCCCACCTCTTGTGCCAGCAGTTAGTCAGGGGATCAGTTCCACAGCACTGGCTCTGCAGGGAGAATTTTAATTGCCTTGCTTCAGCTTTTAGCAACTCAGTTATATGTCGCTGCTTGTCATTTACTGATGCTGCAGCTTGTGAAGAGCCAAAATTGCCACTAATATCTTCTTTTTCATAACACACAATGTGAAATGAACAGGGAAATGGCTTTCTGTAGCTGCAGGACTGTCTGAACTGTTTGTCGTGTCTGCAGGAAGGTGCTGTTAGTAACTGATCTTCCTTAAATGTATGTACTCCTCTTTTTTCCAGTTGTATACCTCATTTATAGACCAGGCCTTGTGCTTCAACTTACATTTATATCAGTTTTGAAAGAATATGGAAACCTCTCTGTATGAAAAAAATCTAAACAAAGTATTTATAACATGCTTCAAATCTGACATAAACCATGGAGGAAACGTAGCTGGCATTTGTGTGACCAAGTCCTGAAGTCCTTTGGCTGTCACGGTTTGGTGTAGAGGATGGACCTTCAGCCATGTTGTGTTTGGATTTTCTTCTAACTCAAGAAATCCTTTTGGTTTCCACTCACCTGCTGCTCTGCTGATGTTGGCTCTGAGGGAGGCTCTGATGAGCGCTGAGTGTGGTCATTAGCTGAAACCCTTCCTAACATGTGTGTTCTTGTGCTTTCAGCCACCGATGATATCGTTAAGGTTGAAGTCTGGGATGTCGTTGACAAAGGTAAGATTCTCACTTCCTTTCTCAGGGGGTTTCATTTGTCTTTCCCAGTTGGAATTCAGGAATAGCTGCTTACTTCCACTGAAGAAAAGTGTTTGTACTGATGTTTTCCAAGTGTGTGGGTGCTACTTCCTGAAAAAATACAGAAGTCAGTGAGAAGTCTCCTGTGCTAGAGCCTGTTATTTGGGATTTGAACTTCAGATCACACCCAGTGTTCAGAAGCAGTTGGTTCATGTGCTCCGTGAATGTTTCTCCTTTATAGTTTTGTATATTTAGAGAGCTGCTGAGTTCCTGGTTCTGTTTATGAAAGTGCTGTCAAACTGTTCTTATATAGGAATGCTCTTGTTAAGTTGGTAAAATGTTATCTGCAGTGAATAATGTGTGCAGGAGGGAAGGATAAAAGAGAAGCCAGCTACTTACTTTCATTTAGAACAGAAAATGCAATATATGTAATCCAAACCCTTCTGTAAATGCTCAGCCAAGGAGAGCATCACAATGTAGAAATACATTCTTCATTAGTTTTGGTTTTGTCAGAGTATGAAGTTCTAGTTTATAAAACAAAAACCCTCAAAACCACATGTGAAGATACAATGTGGATGCAGTGGCATCTGTGCCTAGAAGAGGTTGGGTTGCAGATTGAGCCCAGCCAGCTCATTCTGTGGCCTCAAATGCAGATTTGTGGCTTTTAAGAGTCCTTTTGTACCAGGCAGGTTTCTGGTTTGAGTATGGTCAGGAATACAGCTTCACAAGGGAGCATCTCTTGCTGCACAGGTTATGCTCCTCATTGGTGTGTTTCTGCCAGTTAAACCTGTTGACCAGTCATTGAAACTTAAACTCCTGGTTTGGCTGTTGCTGCCTTTCCTGCAGCCTGATCTTGTGGCACTTTCAGATCTGAGCAAAACATCTGTTTTCTTGCTGCCTTGCGACTTTGGGATGAATAGACAGCCAGTGAATTTGGGAACTGTGTATTCCAGCACTGACTCCTGTGAATGACTTCTCTGAGCACTCTTCTTCTCGACTAGACACTTTTTTTTTTTTGGCAAAATGATTTGTGCAGATGTTGATAACGGCTCTTCTGGTGCTGCTTTCGTTGCTGACAGAGGAGCCTGTGTGAGAAACCTCAAGAGACTCTCATCTTACCACTTCATATTTTTCATCAGCCTCATTCTGTTAAGATTCCTCTTAGGGACCACAGGCACGGATTTTTTTTATGTAATCAAATGTACTCAACCAGTGCAGTGTAAAAACTCATAACAAAATCAAATCTTTCCAGTTGCCGTAGCACTGGGGATCCTTGGTAAGGACAACTTTAGGAAAAGATGCCAATTAAGCACTAAGAGTTTGCTCATATGTAACCTACATCTGAATATTATCTCACAACATCTTTATTGTTCTTTCTGCGCTCTTAGGACAAAAATTCCTCCTGCGTGATGCTTTTGGTGAGAGCAACACTAACTAAACCGTAGACCCTTAGTGTTGAAACACCTAGTGTTGCTGCAGCATAGTGCTGACAAGACCTCATCCTTTTCTTCCTTGCCTACCAGATCCTGGCTAATGTGTATATTTAGAGTTAGAATGCTGCATTTATCAGGCTGGATTTGTAACTGCATGCTCTGAACATGCATGTCAGCATGTGCTGTGTGCCAGGCTACGTTTTTGTTGCCAGTGTTCCTCCATTTGGGACGAATTGTTCTTGTTGGAAAAAAATGGGAGATCTCTATTTGGATTAAGATTTAAAAGGTATTGAAAGGCTGATGTGGGGATACAGCCAGACTGTCTAAAACATGTACTCATAAACTGCAGTTCTCAACTTCAGTCTTGTAAAGCAGCTTTTGCCTTTCCTTTGCTGTGTTGCCATTCCTGAGCGTGTGAACCTACACCGGAGATTTGGGAAACAAGAAGTTGCACCTTGAAAAACTTGCTGTGTGTGTTTGGGCTGCAGTTGGATGTGGATGTGCAGCACGTGCCCCCTGTCCCTGTCAGTTCTACAGCATCCTGGGGTTTCCCCCAGGCTGCCTTAGGAAAGAAGGAGAAGGCTCTGGAGGCGCTGCCTGGCTGGTGGCTCACTCGGTGTTTGGGGCATAGGTGTTCCCTGGGAAGTGTGAGGAGATTTGTTAAAGCTGTGAGGTTGGTCAGGGCAATGGAGCAGGGGGGTGGGAGCAGCTCTGCTGCTCCTCCTGCCTTTGGCTTGGCTCTCGGGGGTTTCTGCTGGTTCAATGTGCAGACTCACTGGAGCACAGGCTTCTCTGCAGACTTCCCTGCTGTGTCCTCCTTGGGCCTGCTCACAGAGTTGGGCTTATTTGGGTAATTACCCCATTTATTAAAATATTAACAAGTCGAGCTTGCCCACAGCTATGGATTATATTGAGTTTTCTGCAGTGTGTCGTAAATACCAACTCCTTTGCTGCCCTTGGAACTAACAGAACACAGGAAGGAGATCTCAGCAGAAGTCACAGCCTGACTCATCTCTCTGGCTTTGCAGCATGTTGTGTAACTGCTGCAGGTCCTAAAGCTGTAACAGATCCTGAATGCAGAGGAGCTGCTTGAATGCAGGTGATTCAGGAACAGTTCTGACCCCATCTTGTAACCTGTGCTAGTTTGGTTCCTTATCTTTTCCCAGACACCAGCTAAAGGGATTGAATAATTAATTTTCTGTTGCTCCCAAAATAGTATTAACTGTTTCCCTCCTTGGAGGTTCCTGCCCCTGCACCTTCTTCCTCCCAGAGGTGAGATGCAAGAGGAACAATCAGAATCAATATTTCTGTTCTGTTCAGATGCCCTGTTAGATAACTGCGGGGATGCAAATATTCAAGACCTGGTTTGGTGAATGATGAGCAGAGGCATCTCCCTCATGCTGTGGGCAGCATTTGTTGGCAAGCTGAACTGAATCCTTCTACCTTGCACTGGAACTGATGGGACACAGAGGTGCAGAGGCTCTCAGGGCCTGGTCACAAACCCAGTCTTCTGGTGCTCAATGAGGACTGATCTGTAGACTGTGGGGCAGTGTTGTGAGGTTGTTGGTTTCAGTGTTACTCTCTTGCCTGTAAATAAGTTGCAGTCATCGTTCCAGGTAGAGAAACTGATCAATGGCAGCATGAAGCCCTTTGCCTTCTAACTGAGGCTTTTGGATCACGCATCAGTGTGACCTTAAAGAGGAGACCATGTTCATATAACAACGCAATCTTCATTGTGCATTTGCACAGGCTGAATTTCATCTTTTCACTGCGTACATCTTGACTTTATCTGGCTCATTCTGCAGTTTTGGTTCCAAAAATAGACACAGAGCATAAATATGTACACACATGTGCTTTTCAGCCCTGATACTGCTTTCTAGATGAGCCCCTTTACAGCAGTGCTGAGCATCATGTAAGAAAGAATATTACTCATTCCTGTTGATACACACATAAAGCCATAAGCAGGGAGGGGCATCTGTTCAGTCTCTAAGCGCTGGTTGTCACTGTGTCCGGGTTAGGAAGAGACCTTAGTGCTCAGAATGGGAGGACGGTGAGGAATATCTGTAGTTGCTTGGGCTTCTGTTTACATACCTAGAAATTTGGGTCATGCCAAGTGTCATTTAGTGGTCGCTGTGCTGATGTCTTGGTATTTGGAGAAGCCACACGAATGCCACTGACTGGAAATGAATTTACTTGAAGTGGGAAAAGGCATTCTTGACATCCCACGCCTTCAGTTGCCCTGGGAGAAGTCCAAGCCCATACTTGGATCCTTCAGGAAAACACACTGCGTAAGAGGGGAAGGATCAGGATTAACATCTTTGCTACTTTCAGATGCCAACAGTAATGTGGATGCTCAGAAGCACCCACCAGACACACTGTCAGGGGAAGGGCCTGGAATCTCCTTCTGTACCCTGCAGCATTGAAACTTCCATGAATAACTATTCCATAACTGTTTCTCCTTGACGTCTGTGCAAAAGCAATGAAGCACTTTATTACACTTGCAGGGTCTGGCAGAACCAGGAGGTTTACAGCAGCCACACCATGGTAATCAGCAGGTTGAGTAGTTGGCGGGAGGTATTTTGGTCCCCAGTGTTGCAGTCTTCTCAAGAGTCAGTGGGAGGGGTTTTTTGCAGGAGCATCCAAGCTGCCGACGCATCCTGTTGTCAGTGACACAGGGTATTTCTGGAAGTTATAAGGAATTCCAAGTGTCTGCCGTTGTAATTCAGTTAACTCATCATTACAGAACAGGAAAATACAGAATGGAGTTAATTCAGAGGTGCAGTTTTTAATTGCTGTCAGTAACATCTGTAAGATGTTTGATAACTGTAAAGCGTAACTCCAGATCTGATCTCCAGGTGAAGATGCTGCGAGGGCTGGAGAAGCTCTGCTCTGGAGCCAGGCTGAGAGAGCTGGGCTGGGTCAGCCTGGAGAAGAGAAGGCTCCTGAAGGAGAGACCTGAGAGCAGCTCCAGTGCCTAAAGGGGCTGCAGGAAAGCTGGAGAGGGGCTTTGGACAAGGGCCTGTAGGGACAGGATAACGGGAATGGCTTTAACCTGGCAGAGGTGGTAACCAGACCCAGCCCTCTGGCCTTTCATGTGCGTGCAGCCTGGCTCTCCTCTACTTCTCCACAGAACCCTTACCACAGTTGATTTTGCTGGATTTCCCCTGTATAAGCGCTGTCTGTCTTCTGGCCATTGTTAAAGTTCTCACTGTCTCTTGCCAACCCTTTGTTCATTTTGGTCACGAGACAGCCCAGAGCACATGAGGGGCTCTGAGATCCCCTTCACCTGCAAGCTAGTGTGAGTCAGGCCAGTGGCGTGGCACAGCCGTGTCTCTGGGGAAGACTCTGCATATTGTTGTGCAGTTCAGTCAGAGCAGCCCCATGACCTTTTGGTGCTTCCACATTAATGCAACAAGAAGTACAACAAAGCAGCTTTCTTTGTGGCCAGGGAGTGCCTCAAAGCCTGTGTTCAGCCCTGATGACTCCATGCTGTGAGGAGCATGGTTTAAGCTACCTCACACTTTCCTCCTATTCATCTCTGAATTAGACTAGCTGGGTTTCTTCAGCCAGGCATGCCTGTCCCAGCCCACCCCATTCCCCGTGCTTGCAGTAGAAGCTGGATCTGCTTTAAGACCATGTTCCAAGTTCTGTGGTCCTGCCTGGACACTCCTGGAAGTTTCTGCCCAGTGTAATGCTGCTGCTTTCTTTTTTTTTTTTTTCCCTACAATTCTCTTTAAGGAAAGTGCAAAAAACGAGGCGATGGTTTGAAACTGGAGAATGACCCTCAGGAGGTGAGTGACCCTGAATGCGTGTCTGCACTTGGCGGGAGGCCTGATGTGGTCCATGGAGAGGAAGTTCTACATTTGTTCATACCCTAAGGCCAGCCTGGCAGGTGGATGAGGAGCATTGTATTCCCTGGTTTGAGCACACCCAGAAAAGGGTCACAGAGATGCTCCAAGGGCTGGAGCAGCTCTGCTCTGGAGCCAGGCTGAGAGAGCTGGGCTGGGTCAGCATGGAGAAGAGAAGGCTCATGAAGGGGAGACCTGAGAGCAGCTCCAGTGCCTAAAGGGGCTGCAGGAAAGCTGGAGAGGGGCTTTGGACAAGGGACTGTAGGAACAGAACAAGGGGAATGGCTTTGACCTGCCAGAGAGGAGACTGAGATGAGCTCTGAGGCAGAAGCTGTTCCCTGTGGGGGTGCTGAGGCACTGGCCCAGGGTGCCCAGAGAAGCTGTGGCTGCCCCATCCCTGGCAGTGTTCAAGGCCAGGTTGGACACAGGGTCTTGGAGCAAGCTGCTCTGGTGGAAGGTGTTCCTGCCTGTGGCAGGGGTTGGAACTGGAGGAGCTTTAGGGTCCCTTCCAACAAAACCAGGCTGTTATTCCATGATCTTACCAGT
Source organism: Forpus xanthops (assembly GCA_032466535.1). Taxonomy (NCBI): domain Eukaryota; kingdom Metazoa; phylum Chordata; class Aves; order Psittaciformes; family Psittacidae; genus Forpus; species Forpus xanthops. Next base: position 18,700 of record JASSUY010044896.1, read on the forward strand.
GCAGTAGCAGTTGCTGTCAGACATGTTTCTTTTTCAGTGACTGTGGGGTACTTCACATCCTGCTCTTGTGGGCAGTGGAAGCTGTGAAGCATGAGGTATCTTGCTTAAATGAGGGTGATATGAAATCTGTGGATATAGTGACTGTCACTTCAGGATGTTTGCCTGTTGAGCACAGTAGCTGTGTGTATAAGCCTGAACCGGATTATTTACTGCTTCGTCTTTGTTTTTTTTTATTCAGGCAGAGTCAGAAATGGCTTTGGATGCAGAGTTCCTGGATGTCTATAAAAACTGCAATGGTGTAGTGATGATGTTTGACATCACCAAGCAGTGGTAAGACACATTCAGTAGCACATGCCGAGGGATTCTCATTTACTTGTTTAGTGAAAATAAAGGACTTCTAGACTGGGATTCCCATATGGGCTCTGGAGCTGATAACTGACCTCATGTGTTGAAGCAAGCTTGTATCCCTTAAAATAATAGCTTTATCTTCTCACATGTTGTTTAGTATACTCCTCTCCTGGGCTTTTTCTATACAAGTGGTCTCCTGTGGGCTACAGTTTGTGGTGTATTGCTCTCTGAGGCTGCATAATCAGGGCTATGGCAGGCTCAGTGTGCACTGAGCATGTCACACCCCTGCTCTGCAGAGTGCAACAGGAAGGGGAATGCTTGTGAGAAATTCCCAGGAAGCCTGGTATCAGTGAGGATGATTTAGAAGCCCTGGGCTGCATTATTGCACAGGAATAATGAACTGTGCACATTGCACATCTGCTGAGGAGGGCGAGAGACATACGGAAGCCAGAGTGGAAAGAGGAGGTGGTGAGAGTTCTTGCTGTATATTTAAGCCTATATTTCCCAGATGTGGTATGGGTCAGTGAGCCTCCTGGCATCTGGAGGGAAGGTCTCCTTTGCATCTGCTGACTCACACTGCTTTGCAGGTCTGTAGGCAGTGCTGCTGTAGGAGATGGGAGGGTGCTGGTGGAAGTGGATTATTGAACTTGTCAAGTTGTTTCTGGAGATAAAAAGATCTGGACAAACAGATACAGAATGACACAGATACGTTACAGTTCATGTGTGTCTCTGGGCGGGGCAAAGGAGCCACAGGCTCAGGAGGACTTTTGGAAAGAATTGTTTCTTTGGGTTTTTCCCCTGTGATTGATGCATAAAACTGCTCAGAGTGGTGCTTCCCACTCAACTTCCTTTCCTCTCTCTCCTATGGTGAAGGACATTCAACTATATTCTGAGGGAGCTTCCTAAAGTGCCGACCCACGTTCCAGTGTGCGTGCTTGGGAATTACCGAGACATGGGGGAGCACCGGGTCATCCTGCCTGGTGACGTGCGGGACCTCATCGACAGCCTGCACAGGTGAGAGGCTCTATGGCCACCAGGCACCAGCACCATCCATGTCCATGTTGCTGGCAGAGGCACATCACCTGCATCCTCTGACCTGTGCCAAGTTTTTGTGCTGTCATAGCTCTCTGTGTCTCATGCAGCCATTTCAGTTTACATGATGGGTGCTTTGATCTCTCCTGGCCAGATTTAGCTATATTCCTGGCAGCAGCACCTTTTAGAGGCGCTTTTCCCAAGGAGTCATCTTTTTTTCTGGATAATCCTTCTTCTGTGAAAGAATCCTTCCCCTGTAGCACAACTTTGCTCTATTCCAAATAATTCTGCTACAGGAGAGCCAACAAGTGCAGCCATCTTCCTTGCGCCTCCTCTGAGAGCATCCCCATGGAACATTACAGGGCACAGCCAAGTCCTGTTCCTGCTTGGCCAGCCAGGCAGAGATGCAGGATGCTCTGTTATTTAGTGTCAAATATTATATGTTGGTCAGGAGCCAATAGATTGTACTTTTTTTTCTGTTGATTTATGTTTTTAAGGCTTTTTTTTTTTTTTCATTTTTCTTGTCTCTCAGTTGTTTATCCCTATGTCAGACACACAGACATGACTTGAACTATAATGCAGTTATTTCTGTACAAGTTCATCTCTATGTGTGACTTACGTAGGTCTGTTTGCAAAACCTTCACTGGGAAATGAACAGCTTGTACAGTGGGAAACCCTGAGTATAGCCAACCAGTGGCCCAGTGTCCTGACATGGTTTTTCTTTGTCTGACAGCCACATGACACTGTGACACAAGCAGCACCCTTCAGCAGGAGCAAAGTGTGAATTTTCTCAGAATGACCTCCTAGCCTACATTGGGGATGGAGGGCTTGGCTTGTAAATGAGGAGATCTCATGGTATGGGCTGGAGCCGCTCTGCTCTGGAGCCAGGCTGAGAGAGCTGGGCTGGTTCAGCCTGGAGAAGAGAAGGCTCCTTAAGAGGAGACCTCAGGGCAGCTCCAGTGCCTAAAGGGGCTCCAGGAAACCTGGGGAGGGGCTCTGGGCAAGGGCCTGTAGGAACAGGCCAAGGGGAATGGCTTTAACCTGCCAGAGGGGAGACTGAGATGAGCTCTTAGGCAGAAGCTGCTCCCTGTGAGGGTGCTGGGGCACTGGCCCAGGGTGCCCAGAGAAGCTGTGGCTGCCCCATCCCTGGCAGTGTTGAAGGCCAGGTTGGACTCAAGGTCTTGGAGCAAGCTGCTCTAGTGGAAGGTATCCCTGCCTGTGGCAGGGGTTGGAACTGGATGAGCTTTAAAGTTCCTTCAACAGAAACCATTCTGGGATTCTATGTAATTGAGGAACAGCCTCTTCTGTGTGTCTGCAGTTCCTGTCCTCTACAGTTTTCTTCTCTCTACTTCTCTTGTTGAGACAGGCCTCCTGGCTCCTCGTATTTTCGCTATGCTGAGTCTTCCATGAAGAACAGCTTTGGCCTCAAGTACCTGCACAAGTTCTTCAACATCCCCTTCTTGCAGCTGCAGGTAAGACTGAGGGCATACTTGATGTGCTGAGTGCGTGGGGTGGATTTCATTCTCTCAGTCTCTAAGGTAGAAATTTGGGGTTTGGGGTTTCCTTTGCTGTTAAAGGATCCTGAGTTGATTTTTGGTTTTGTAAGTGTTGTTACAACAAAATTATGTCAGTACGTTGATGCCTGTGACTTAAATAACGTCCCTGCTTGTGAGAGGACTCTGCTGGATTCACAAATGCTCACCTCTGGAGAAAGGCTCCAATGTGATAACACTGGCAAGAGAATTGCATCCAGTTGTGGAGCTGTCAAATTTATTAAACTTTCTATCTAAGTTCTGCTCAGTTATAACCAGGATGAGTTTGGTCATGAACTGAACAGTTCAGGGACAACTGCTCAAGAGCTTTGCCCTACCTATGATTGATCTGCCAGCTGCCTGTGCACAGATACAGCTTGCATGTTCCCTTCATAACTGAACCTGCTTGGCCTGGCTAAGTGGAAAGGCAAAGGCTGAGTGGGCATGGAAGGGTGGGATTCTCAGCTGTGTTGGTTTAGAAGAGGATCTTTTGGGTGACTGTTGAGGGGTCTTAGAATCAACAGATTATGCTTTTGGGGGTACATATAATGATGTATCTTTGTTTTCTCTTGGATGCAAAAAGCAGGCAGTTGTTCTTGAGTATCTTTCACCAGAAAGTAGAATTTCTCTGTATTTTTATGCTCATAATCCGCACTGGAATGCTGGGTCAGAGGAAGGTGGTGTCTGTTAGTGAATGTCATCACGTCCTCAGGCTGCAGGGCAGAAAGCACCAGGGTAAGAAAACTGAATGTATTTAAAAATCCAGTAGAAGTTGAACAATAAATGTTAGAGGAGAATGTTGTAGAAATCTGAGATTCAAACCCAACTTGCTGCTCAGTGGGATAGATTGAAGTCAGCTAGCTTGGTGTCGGCTACATGTTTGGTTTTATAACTTGGCTCCTATGGTAAAGGGATGTCTTGTGGAAATCATGCAGAATAATTAGTTCCCAGGTTATTTTTGTCAGTCTTACAGATCTCTCCTATTTTTCTCAGTTAGATGTTGTTAAGAGACCAAGGCATGAGCACAGCCTTCCTGCTGGAGTTGTTTCTGAAAGCTGCTCATGATGGTACTGTTCATAGTCAGTATATGCAGTAATTTCTGTAGCCATAGGAATAAGCAGGAAATTCCAAAGCTTTTGTAGTATCAGGTTTGCTTGGAAGCAGCTTTAGGATGTTAGTGTTAAGGGACCTTTCATTTCAGCGTGCTGTGTAGAAGTGAACATGATCTGTTGATCAGAGTCTGAACGCAATTAGGACACTGAGATAAGGGAGTTGTCCCAAAGCCACAGAACTTCTTGGGCAAGTCTTGGTCTTTAGGGAAATAGGAAAAATAAATCTGATATAACCTTTAGTTGTTTGGAGAGTCCAGTGTTGGTTTCTTGGGAAAGGAAAGGGGAATGGGGTGACCAGTTCTTTAGCTCAGTGGGCTCGGGTGCCACTGATAATAGTCTGAAAGGTGCAGGTGCCACATCCTGTGGTTAAATAATTCAACACAGCAGAAACAAACCTAAAAAGACTTCTCATAACAGTTTAGTTCCCAAAATGTGCAAGGGGAGATTTGAATGGGGACATGTAGACAGTGCTGGTAACCGTGTGCTCCGTTCTTCATACCTTGACACAGGAGGTGGCAGTTGAGTTGTCCTGTGCCTGTCACTCCAGGAGGGAGTGATCAGATCATGGCTGCCTGGTTTTTCCTTTAAACCAGAAATGCCGAAACTAATTCATGCAGTTCTATGCTCATGCAGGTGCTTTATGTGCAGTCTGATAAAATCACAGCATCAGATTCAACATAGGGATGGCTTGTTTTCCTTCCCTTTGGTGTGCAGGAGATCCCTGCCCTAGCCGTTATGCGCTGAGACGGGTGACACAGCAAACTGGGAGGCTTTGGTCTGCTTCATCCTGATTTTGGGCCTTTTCTTGATGTCAGACCTCAGCTGGAATGTGCTTTTCCAGAGCCACTTGTCTTTGTGCTGCAGGTTTGTTTGAAAAGCTTTGTGCTGCTCAGTGGCTCAGGGTGTTTTGCTGTTGGGGGAGGCCTGTGTTGGAGTGCTGCTGGCCTCAGTAGCCACCATTGCAGCAGCATGTTCATTTCTGTAGGGAAATTGCAGCTAGGCTTCATTCCTAAAGGTTCTGCTTATTCCTTCAGAGGGACCTGCCAGTACCAGGCTCCAGAAAGGAGATGTTTCCTGGTACTTTGGAGCAAAGAGGGTTGAAGGAAAGGAGTGCTATTGGGTATTAAATGCGCACAGAATCATGGAATGGTTTGTGTTGGAAGGGACCTTAAAGTACATCCACCTCCAACTCCTTGCCACAGGCAGGGACACCTTCCACTAGAGCAGCTTGCTCCAAGCCTCTGTGTCCAACCTGGCCTTCAACACTGCCA
>JASSUY010044898.1:13445-27167 GCA_032466535.1 Forpus xanthops
GGGTGACATGGTTTAGTGGGAGGTGTCCCTGCCCCTGGCAGGGGGGTTGGAACTAGATGAGCTTAAGATCCTTTCCAACCCTAACTATTCTATGATTCTATGTTTCTAAATCTTGCTTTTAGCTCCTCATAATCATTTTTCATGCTTATAATAAATAATAAAAAGCAAAGGAAAGAAGGCAGGAAGTTGCAGTTTCCAGACAAGAAGCATACTTTCTATTCAGTGGATGCTTCATGCCCAGAATCTCTTTTTTTGGGAAGTTTACCAATGCATCCTCCTCTACTGAAATGACCTTTACATGTCATTGTAAAAGAGTTACTGCAAAGAATACATGACACCAAACGTGCCTCCCAAAAGCAAATGCCATCTCACCATGTAAATGTCAGTAGGCAAATCTTTTGGAAGGAATTTTAATGGGCAAAGTCAAGTCCTGTTGCACCACAGCAAAAGGCATGCTTTGAGAGTTCAAGCAGTGTATGTTTATTTTTTAAAGACTCCAACAATTTCTTTTGTCTTGTTGGTATTCTTCCTGAAGCCTGAGTGATTGACAATCCCTAATTATTGTTTGATGGAAACTTTGAAAATAACGAGCTCCAAAGAAAAGACAAACTTTAATAGGCTATCTTTAAGGGTAAAGTAAATAATCTAAAATAACTGAAAATCTTTTTCCCTGTCTCATACACATTGCAATTTTTTTTTTTTTAGGGTTCAGATTAGAGTAGGTCTCTGTCTGCAATTATGAAAGATACCAAGCATAACGTAGACCTTGATTCAGAATAAATGTGATTTCTCTAAAAATCAGGTATTGAAATTTTTAGTTTCTACAGTGGCTTTTTCTCCCCTACACCCTAAGACATACAAGGAATTAGGATGCTTCGATATATTCTTAGCACATTACACTGAAAGTGGAAAATAACAGAAAAGGAGCTTTCCAATTACTCTTCAGTACTGATATCAAATGTTATTCTTTGCACACAAATTTTATTCTTTTCTCATGTGCAGTAATTACTGTACATTCCATAACAATTTGAAAGATGGATTTTGTCCCTAGAGTCCTGCTGACCCACAATATAATATCTCATTATTCAGGAGAGCTACAACAATTAAAATCAGCTGAAAATCTAGTCCCATAAATTGTTCATTGCAGGAAGATATGAGATATACTGCCATTCCTCATCTTTAATTGACTTTCTCTGTCACTGCATTAATGTGGAAGTATTAGAATAAGGAAAGAATAAGGCACTTGCTTCTTTAAGTCTTTTTAACAGATTTCTGTAAGTGCTGCTAGAGTAACTACTATGAATCTGTCTAATTCATAGAAGAAGCTTTCCAGCTATGGAATGACGAACATTCAAATATGAGCTTACAGAATTAAACAAAGTCATAGCCTCTGAAAAGCTTCCCCTCAGAAAGGAAAACCCAACCTAGAGATACAGTTTCAAAGGAGCAGGGAAGATTAGCTCTGCTTTTCATGATTTTGTTATTGACTTCAACATAATAAAAGAAAATCTCTAGGCAAAAATGTCTTTCCTAGCACACACACACTGAATTCAGTTATTTCGTTGCGCTTTTATGTTGCCCCATTTCTCAGTTTGGAAATGACTGACTGTGTTAGTACTTTTTCCTAATTACTGGGAAAAGACAAGAATGATGTTCCTCGTACAAGAACAAATGGATTTAAACTGGTCCTCATAAATTTAGACTACACTTTATTAGGTATTTTTAATCACAGAACAGATTCCAGACCAATCTTGTGCTAGGTTGGAGAGGGCAACCAATACAGATACTTTTAACATAGAGTTTAATTAACTGATAAATTCTTTCATTAGAAGACCAATCTAAACTTCCCCTGCTTCAGTTTGAACCTGTTACCCCTTGTCCTCTCACTACAGTCCCTCATGAAGAGACCTTTCCCAGCATTCCTATACACCCCTTCAGATATTGGAAGGCTACTGTGAGGTCTCCATGCAGCCTTCTCTTCTCCAGGCTGAACAGCCCCAACTCTATCATCCTATCCTCACAGGCGAGGTGCTCCAGTCCCTTGATCATCCTCATGGCCCTCCTCTGCACTTGTTCCAACATTTCCGTGTCCTTTTTATGTTGAGGACACCAGAACTGCATACAATACTCCAAGTGAGGTCTCATGAGAAAAGAGTAGAGGGGTAGGATCACCTCCTTCAGCTGGTCATGCTCCTTTTGATGCAGCCCAGGATACAGTTGGCTTTCTGCGCTGCAAGAACACACTGCTGACTCATGTTCATTTTCCCATCGACCAACACCCCCAAGTCCTCCTCAGGGCTGCTCTGCATCTCATCTCTGCCCAACCTGCAGCTGTGCCTGGGGTTGCCCCGACCCAGTTGTAGGACCTATCCCTTGTAATTGTTAAACTTCATGAGGCTGGCATCAGCCCACCTCGCTATCATGTCAAGGTCCCTCTGGATGGCATCCCTTCCGTCCAACATATCAACCGATCCACAGAGCTTAAAGTTGGCAGGTGACAACACTGACGACCCAATAGATCTTCCTTCCTGTAGCATAGTGCCCAACTTCACCTTGGTCACAGAATCCTGGATGGGAAATTCACCTGACACTTTTATTCTCATTGGGTACTTGCTCCAACATGACTGCAAAGTGTGCTTAAGGAATTTGCACAAGATTTATTGAGGTTAGATGGTTTGTTCCAAATCCAAACATTCCTTTTCAGGCTCTGCAGTTACAAAGAAAGAAACTAGAAAGAATAAAAAAAAAAAAAAAAAAAAAAAAAACAAAACAAAAAAACAACCAAAAAAAAAAAAAAACCACAAAAGAACACACACACACAAACAAAAAAACAAACAAAAAAAAAAAAACCAAAAACAAAACCACCACAACACCCACCAAACCAAAACCCAACAAATCCCTCAAAAAAAAAAAAAAACAGAAATCAAGCAAATATATAATATTTTCCTGAAAGAGAAGATCAGCTTAACTCTTCTGGAGACCTGTAGACACTTTATTCAAGGCTGAGTATCCTTTCTCTAGCTGTATATATCTGCAAGGATTTGTTTGTCTGGGTGCATTGAAAGTCACCTGACACTATCTTTACTTAGTACAGAATAGTCAGTAGTAAGACTAGTAAAAAGAAAAGACTAAATAACAGTAAGGCCCACAAGACCTGATAAAATCTGCAGGCCTGATGGCCTGTAACTCCAACAAAACAGATGAACACAGAACCAGAACTCTTTTGCACACCTATGCTGAAGATTCTGATCCTTTTGTCTGAGGTAATGAAAGAGTAACTACGTTTCATGTACAATGTAAGGATGTGTCCCTACACGGCTAGTTATCTACACATTCCTCCTTTGGCTGACTTAACTGAATTGTCAGTTGGTGTTATCGTGACTGTTTCTGTTAAGAGATGAAAAACCTAAACAGGACAGGATTAATGAATCCAAGTGCTGGAACTAGGCAGAAGAACAGAGTCAAGACATTCCTGAGCCAAGAAGCCAACATGAGGCTGTGCTTGGAGAAGACTTACAGGGCTATGAAAGCTGAAAATTCAACTAGAGTAAAGGCAGAGATTTGAGATCAGTTACATTGTTATAGCTGCTTTCATCTTAAACATCCCTCAGGCTGGTCTGCTGTGTCATATCTGAGGCATGACAAAGAAATTAGGATGTAACTAGAGATTACTATTATTTGAGATATTTGGGAGAGAAATCCCTTGGTCTCTATGTAAAGTAAGAAGGACACAAATGAAGAGTGACAGTTTAGGTTATTTCTATACTGGAGTCCAAAGACATGCAATAGCTCCTGTAAACACATCCAGTGTAATATTAAAGCAGTTTTCTCCAACACCAGTCATTCTCATGACTCAAGGTCAACAGTTTTCATTAAGAATTTGCAAAACCCTTCCAAGGGTAATGAATGCTACAGATCTCAACTCCTGCAGTGATATCCCTGCTAACTGTTCTAATGCTGCCTTGGAAAAATTCACACTCACTGCAAAACTATCTTTGAATTGCACTGTCAATGTACCTTTAGCCTTGTTTTCCAAAAAAAGATATTTGAAATTATTAATGCCTAGGAAACCAAACGACTCAGCAGGACTTCTGCGCCTCCACACTGTAACTATTCCAAGAGTGAAATGTTTGCTGGATACCAAGGCTTAAAACTGCCCCCACTCCCATATACTTCCCATATCTTCCAGCTCCTAATGTGTGTTCAGTATTCATCACATGACACTTTAATAATAGGGTGCATGTCCCACTAGAAGTCGAATTTCCATTCTTAAGTGACTAAGTAGCTCTTGAGAATACAGTGTGTGCTTCTTGAGGGCTTGAAACCCTTCAGAATAAAACATGACAATTAAACCTGTCTCATCATAATTGTAAAAAGATGAGTAACAGACAAGCGTGGAGTTTTCAAGCAGAATTCATGTTGGGAAAGTAATTTTTCTTATGCACTTTGTGAATAGAAAGAAAAATAAAATTGATGAGATATATTATGACATCAGTAGAGATTCTAACACTACTCCTCATGAGAGTTTCATGAAAAATTAAGGAAAATCTGGTATTGGTAAAATTATTACAGATTTGGAATAACACCATTTTATACCATTCCCAAGGAATAGTTATCAGAAGTGTGGTGTCAAAGTGTAAATATACCTCACAGATTCTCTAGAATTCTGCTTTTCACATAACGCTTTTGATGACCTCATTAGTCAAAAAGAGAGTATGTTTGTTAAACATACACAGAAACAAAATAAAGAGGGACTGCAAGAACATTGAAGGACAGGATTCACATTCATAAGTAATACAACACATTAAAAAAATCATCTGAAAGAAGGGGAAAATGCCATAAGAGCAAGTGTAATACAGTTCCGTTTGTCAGTAATAACTGACTTTATATGAATAGTGTGAGAATTAGATAGTGAGCAACAGCTTTCAATGGAAAAGGATAAAATGAATGAAAAAGAGTCTGTGATGACTTGTGCTTGCTCAAAAGGTAGTTACCATAAGGATACGTATGGTTTGAAGATAGGAGACATTTTTGGTCAGGTTATGTTCATGAATACCATGAGGGTGGTGAGGCACTGGCACAGGTTGCCCAGAGAAGCTGTGGCTGCCCCATCCCTGGAAGTGTTCAAAGCCAGGTTGGATGGGGCTTGGAGCAAGCTGATCTAGTGGAAGGTGTCCCTGCCTGTAGCAGGGGGTTGGAATTATATGATCTTTAAAGATCTCGTCCAACCCAGCTCGTTCTGATTCTATGTGTAATCTGCAACCAAGTATATGATGTTACTATAAATACACTCATGTAACATAATTATATGCTTATATACCATTAAATTAAATAGTGAGCTGCTTTCAACAAAATCACCATGACCCAGGAATTCTCATAAAGGAAAAGCTGGTACCCCAGAGATGGGGACTGCCAAACGGACTCAAGACTAGATCTGGATGTAGGAAAGTTGCCTGAATTATCTTGCCAAGCTATTCACCAATGCTAAGAACATGGCAAGAGTGCAATATCTAGGAAAAAGAATGAGACACTCATGAGTTTAGAAAGTCAGAGCTTAGGAAAATTCAACAAAAAGAGAGCAGGAATTGTGGCTGTTTAGCCTAAGGAAGATAAAACTGAAAAGTAATACAGACTAGAAAGTCTGAAAGTGTCTTGCAGGGAGAAAGTGAGAAGTCTTCTCTGTACCCTTGATGGACAGGACAAGAGATGGACTTAAATCACAGCATGAACAATTAAGTATTTAGAATTTTTCCTATAATAGAATATTGAGACAATCTAGGGGAGGTGTGGAATATCTGTCAATATAGAGTTTTAAAGACATGCAAGATAAATATTTTTCAGGAACCCTATTTGTATTATCACACAGAAATTGTCCTGATTTGGGCCAGACAAGGCTTAGATGCTTTTTATAGTTTCTTATTCTATCATTCTACAGCCTGGTTTACTGTAGCTTTATATTTTCATATGTAGAAATGAAAATGCAGAATAAGAACTTCTGTCCTCATTAATTTTCTCAGGCTCTTGGATTGTTCATCTTAAAAATAAAGGGAGAAAAAAAAAAAAAGAAAACATGTAAGAGTTAAGTTTCACTTATTTTTAAGCAAGCACCTGATTTTATGTTTAATTTGCTCTAAACATGACAGTCAAGTAACCCAGGCTACTGTCTACTGTTCTGTGGTTTTGTAGTACCAAAAGAAGCATGAAAGAATCTAGGTTATTTTTATTGCAAACAAATGCCACTTGAATAGATGCATATGGAGAACATCCTGTAGAAAAACTTGCTATTTACACACCGACTTTTGAACCAGGAATGCCGTTTCAATGCAAATACCCTTGGAATAAAATTTCGGGTGCACTTCCATAGGAATTACCTGTGCACATGTGTGTTTCACTTTGATAAAGTAAATCACGCTGAGAAAAAAACTTCCCTGAAGACAAAAATTTGCATAAGGCAGATACGGCTTTCTGGGAATTTAAATGTATTGAGTGACTTAGAAACCTGATTAAGACAAAACACTATACCCACTTTGAGACTTGGTTTGTTATCCTGGTAGTGACAGGTGTCAATGTGGATTTGAGTCTTCTGGATGTCATACTGCGGTAACCATCAGAAGTCACGCTCATCCCCATCAAATTTCTACCCCAAAGATGGGTCTGTTTGGTTTAGGCCATTGGTTGGTCTCTGCCAGAAAGACACACCCCTCTTTACATTCTTTATGTTAACCCCTAGAGTGGACCATAGCAGATTCTTCCTGAGTTTGGGAGGAGATGGACAGCATTGCTCATCACTGAAAAGGCATGTTTGATTAAATTAATCCCAGTGAGCCATTGAAGGAGATCACACTCCTTTTCTGCCCACAGAATGGAAAGAGGAAAGGAAAATTGATTCATTTTTGTGCTCAACGTTGCGAAGAAAGCCAGGTTTCTTGCAACATCGTAGTGTCAAAGCTCAAGATGTGAGGTGGTACTACCTCTGAATTGTATTCACTGGCAAATAAAATAGAGGAAGGTATCTTCCTCCTCTGCTGGATTTTAGGGAGTGATAGGACCTGAGGATGGGAAGGACATGTTGGCTTTTGACATTCCCTCCTCTCTGAGAGAAAATGAAGGGAACTATAAAGGTGACGCATGCACAGCCACCTCTCTCCTCGGCATCATCCCTCCCACGCTCACTGCAGCAACAAGGCTAGAGTCAAACAACTCTTCTGGTTTGCAAGAGCAAATCATCTGTATATTTCAATTCCCATGGTGAAGACCAAGGATGTCTTCAGACACTGTGGATCTTCCAGCTCAGATTGTATTTGACCGTCATTCCTTCCTTCTTCCCATGTAACACCTGTATGATCACTGCGTAATCTTTCCTATCAAGCATTTTCAAATAGGAGGTTATGCCACACCTCTTAACAGGTTTTAAACTTACTAAGCATGTGTAAGTGCATTAAAATTGATGTTTTTTTTTTTCTTTATTGTCAGAGTTCCTTGTAGCAGAACAAGTTTCACTCAGAAAACATGCTTTCTTTCATAAATTTGGTGCTTGCAGCTTTTCCATATTTTGCTAATTCTTGGTCTTCTTTCCCACTAAATAAGTTTGGAACAGAACATTATCAGTTCATTATGATTCTGCTTCCTGGCTTGAAACTTTAATTTTCAAAGGCTTAAATCTGACCTGGTCACTGTGGATTCCCTTCAGCAATGGTGGAGAGAAATAACATCTCCAGAGGGCAATTAGTCTCCATCTAAGACAGTCAAAAAATGCTCACTAAATGAATCAACTGCTGGAGGCAACTTTTTAACCCCATTTTCTTTCCATTTTCTCTAAAGAGAGCTTTCTTGAGCTTATACCGACTTACAGTTGTGCACTTAACATCTATACATCTAAATCATTACAAACATGTAATCATCTAGTAATGTTGCTCTAAATGTTATACCTCATAGGCAATTCCTTGCTTAAAGGAACTATTTTTTCACACAGACACACATACCCCTTAATTTTCATCAGGCAAGGAGGCTACCATGCAGTAAATGAGCCACAAAACACCTCTCAGAGACAGTCCATTTGAATGATGATCTTAATGTTCTATCATTAGAAGTCACTGCCTTCTCCAAGGTACAATTTATAGTCGTTACTACACCAGTTTAGTTCTCCTGATGTGCTCTTCTTTATTTATAGAGCTCTTTAGCAGAGCTTGTATTTCTAAGTTTCGTCTTTTATTTTTTCTCATAAATATTATTTACACCCTAGAGAGCCATGAACCTTTTTCTCTTACTTAAATATATTTTGTAATGTGATAGCTATCCTGCTCACATCTAGAATGTAATTAATCTTCTAGATGTGAGCCTGATTCTGTAGTAAATTTTCAATGTTTTGAGGACAATGGAAGAACGTTTTAAGGAAAAGCCTGAGTATTTTTTATGGCCTAATGTAAAGGGAATCAAGATCAACAGGACCATGCTTAAAATGCCACCAAAATCTATCCTCAGTGTTCATGAACTTAGCATATGGAAAGCTTTTCATTCAATCCAAAAGTCCTTCTTCTAGAGAAAATAAATGGGAACTGAGGACTACAATCTGGAGTTATTCACAACCAAGCACTAATCTTTGAATGGTATTTCAAAGATTTTGAAGATTTGTCAGAGACTTTCACAGATTTCGCATTACAGTAGGTTAGGTTTATCTCCATTTCTAATAGCTCCATATTGAACTAAATTTTCCAGTAACCTAAGGCAGGTTTTGGGGTTGTTCTGTTTCATATTCTCTACAATAACTGTTAGGTAAGCAGTTCAGAATTTAACTCCTGTTAATTCAGGAGTTAATAAATGTTAATAACAGAGTGCATTATTGGTTGCCCTTCCAGTTAAACTGTCCATCTAAACCCAGAACCCCCTTTATAGTATGGCCCATTAGATAGTGTTCAGATTCTTTATTTTAATTAAACTGGGACTTACAAATTCTCAGTTTTACCTTGTGTTCTACAGTCCTGTGAATCCCACAATTTGCATGATCCACCATAACAGGAAACAACTGGTTGATTAAACCTGATTCAAATCCAACAAAACTAAATGAGGTAATGAAAGGAACATGCTACCAAGTTTTTTGCAATATAAGTAAGTATATATAAAATCAGTGCAGGAATTTTTTCATTATTTAAAGGAGCTGGCTGTGCATATTATTCAGAGCAAATTAACCTCTTCCATAGGAATCTACCATCTGGAAATGAGGAATCATTATACATATAGATGCAATATAGACCTCTGTGATATAAATATCCAGTCAATGGAAAGAAACAAGCCTTTCCAAAGGCTAATTCTTCTTCGAGTAGCCATCAGACTATCTCAGACAATCCCTGCATAAATTTTCCTCTTTCATTCCACTGATTATTATAAGCGTCTTCACTGTTACTAATTCAGAGGTAGTCAGCTAAAGTCTGTTGAAATTACTGTCACTTGGTAGAACTGCTTTTTCTATTCCATTCTCTGCTCAGGAAAACAAATGAGCAATTCTCTCACTCTCCAAACTAACCCAAAATATAGATGTGATTTGCCTGCCAACTACAGAATTATAGGAGTTCAACAAGCAATATTATCATGCAAGCCCACTGAACAAAAAAATATCCAAGTGGTAGTAAGAGAATTCAGCCTGTGAACATATTCAGGTTTAAAGCAGGTCTGTAGCGCATCAGGCTGTTCTGAAGCAAGTGCTAGAAATGACCTTTTGGGGTTCTCCCACAGTGCTCACTGAGAGCACCTTAGGGTACCTTCTAGAAAGCCTTAAGCCATATCTGCACTGCTGGATGCATTCATTGCAAAGAGATTTCCCTGACCCCAGCCCAGATGATAAAGTATAGTTCACGTCTATAATTTTTAAGATTGGCCATCTCTAAAGCACAGTGTGGTATTCATCTGACATAGTATTTCACCTATATCTTCTCTGGGCTCTGTAGATTCCTCCAGTGGCCTTAAGAAATAATAGTAATTTTAAAGCATTCAACTATTTTTACAACTGAAAGTGTTTGATATAATGTAAAGGTAGTGCCACAGCCCACAGTGCAAATGTTCCTGTAGCATGAAACTAAGGAAATGCATTGCATGTCCTGAAGTAAGGCAGGGAGTAGGTGGTCATTGTAATGAGCACAGGATGTCTGCTGTTTAGCAGAAATGGATCTAACCTACTAGCTTTTCCCTGTGACTTTGTGCCAATGAAATCACTAAGGTGAAATAAAAATAGCGATGTATCTACAGTGGGAGCGGCTGAAGTCTGTTCCTTTGATTTTTCATAGCAAAAAGATGCAGAAATTTTTCTTTTCAGTGAAGATGGAAAGGCAGTAGCCTCATTTAGAAAGCTAACAACTGTTATTAAAAACAAACAAACAAAGTTATCCCTTTCACTCAAACAGAAGCAGAACTTTGGATTTGTGCAGTGGAATAGTTTAGCAAAAAAGATTTTTGCACAAAGGTGTCTTATAAGAAGGTGTCTTCTACTGGTTACTTAAACACCACTTGTATTTGGTCAAAACACAGGAAATTAGAAAAATAAAAGGCAAAACCACTATTTCTTGTCTGCTTCACACAGCATGTTTTATTTTTGGCTTGCTGCTAGCCTACAAAATGTTGCCTGCCTAGCATGGCTCAATGGCTTCAAATAAACAACCAGCAGTTCATCTCTAACAGGGACTGGATGTTGAGTAATGTTTGCAAATATTGAATACTAAAGGGCACAAAGATGATTGAACTTTAGAATTCAGCTGGATGTTTGTAATTTATTTTGTATTTGTTTTGGAGGAGGAATTCAACCAAATATTAATGATGACTGATGAAAGATTGATGTTTAAGAATGATAACTGTAGTTCACAGATGTGTGCACTCTAGGACAGATATAGAACATTGTGTGCAAACATTCTGAAATGCCCTCTTCCAAGTCAATCCTTTGTGTTTCTGTAGGTGTTTATCAATCACATAACTATGGTTTAAAATTCATTCCCTGGAGTTCAGGCAAGGGGTATTTTTTGGAAACTACTCCACAGTTGACTGAATAGGCTGGATGTTTTTTCATTCAACAATCATGTGGTTATGAGTGGCTGAAACCAGCACCCGAAAGTTTTCCCTTTTCAAGAGTAATAATAATGCCAATTTCCACAATAATTTTTACTCAAAGAATAGAGAAGAGCAAGACAATGGAGCTAAAGATGTGGCTAATCCCAAATTTTCATTTACTCAAGAGGCACCACAGCACTAGATCAAAAGTACTGGACATTCATCAAACTGGTTGTACCTGCCAGGATATGCATCATGTGCTTTTGAATATTAATCAGTAATGAAAAGACTCAGCTTGGAGAAGAGAAGGCTCTGGGGGGACCTTAGAGCAGTATTCCAATACTTAATGAATGAGAAGAAAGCTGAAGAGGGACCTTTTTACAAGGCCATGTAAGGATAGGATAAGGAGAAAAGGCTTTAAACTGACAGAGGGGAGATTTAGGTTAGATATTGGAAAAAAAAAATTTCACAGCAAGGGAGATGAGGCCCTGGCACAGGTTGCTCAAAGAAGATGTTGCTCCCCATTCCTGGAAGTGTTCAAGGACAGGTTGGATGGGGCTTTGAGCAACCTGATCTAGTGGAAAGTGTCCCTGCCCATGGTAAGGAGGTTGGAACTAGATGGGCTTCCAACACAAACCATTCTATGATTCTGTGAAATTTGGCCATGATCCCAGATGGTGCTGATCAAAAAATTTTGAGGGTTCCATAATTGAGCAAATCTTTCACATAGTTCATCTTCTCAGTGATGGCAGTTTTCCAGTGTCTGCCTTTTCAGGCCACCCTGGTCTGGAACTATGTTTGGTCCAATAATCCGGCCCCGCCACCACATGGGATGCTGAGGGTGGCGTTAGCTGGTAGGCGTCACTGGCGAAGCACTGGGCTATGACGCGGACAAAACGGACTGTCTGAATGACAATGCGTCGACCTGCCGGGAAATAAAATGGCTAAGTATCTTCTGATTGTACAAGGAGGAATAGCGCAGCCCAAAATACCTTGAGCTTCAGGATTTTTTCTTTTTTTATTTTTATTTATTGCCTTATCAGCAATCCCTTGCACCTGAGAGAATGTTCAGACTACCATATGTTTGGAAAATGAGGCAGAGATTTTCTTCTCTGACACTTTTGTGTTTATTTGGGGGAAGAAAGAAGTTGCAGAAGAACAAAGACAGCCTCCTCTGTTCATTTTGCATTCTGCTCTTCTTTCTGTGAAAGTACAGTTTGCACCATGCAAAAGGCAGGAGCTTAATAAAATGTTCTACAGGTGAATGATGGCCAGTGCAGGTTCCTCTATTCGTTTCCACCTGAATGCCAAGACGCCAACGCCCCCACCAGAAAGTGCCATGTGTCGAAAGATTTATCTACATGGCAATTCAAGATATAAAAAGGTATCAGCAACGACACAACCTCAGCAACGTGGAGCTCAGCATGGGAGTACATGTGATCTTAAAGCTTTAACAGAGGCATTTAACAGCAGCACAAGACTTTATCCTCAATTGACTGGTCTGAATAAAAGAGACACAACTGCCTCTAAACTACGAACTGCAGGCTCAGAGGTTTGCTGTGATTATTATTTTGATACTGAAGTGCTGTGCAAACCCAGAACCCAAAGATTTGTTTCAACCTCTCAACTTACAAAAAAGAAATTGAATTATGTAATAATTAATAACAAATAAAAAAGTCCAGATAAAGAAGCAACAACAGCATGGGATTGATCTACCAAAAATTAAATGTGGCTTGTCTCCTAGGCTGCTTTTCAGGTAGAATAAATTTAATCAGGACATTACAGGTCCTAAACTAAGTGAATAACTAATAATAACAGTGGACAGAGTTAATTGAGGGAAGTCTGACTTTGCTATTCAATCCAATTTTGAACACTCCATCTCAGAGAAAGACATCTGCACAAACAGTATTTAGAGATCTCCTGCCAAGGTAAGCACAAACAAAAGGCTGTTCCTGAAAATAAATGGGGGGGGGGGGGCGGGGCTAAGGGAACGCGCCGGTCACGTGGTCTCTTCAGAGGGCGCGTGGCCCTTTAAATCCCCCCCACCCTTTGGCTCCGCCCACTACCGGAAGTGCGTGTGAATTGCGTCATCGGTTGCCACGCAACGGCGGACCAATCCGCTCCCTTTCCTCCCTGCGCATGCGCAGTGGTGCCACCGTCCAAGCGTCCTTCCTCTATCCCCCTATAGAGCCTCCATAGGGGTCCTATAGACCCTCCGCTGCCCCATAGCGGTCCCCTATGGCCCTTCCGCTGCCCCATAGACTCTCCGTTACGCTCCATCGCCCTTTCCGCCGCCCCATAGCGCTTCCGCTTTATAGCCACGCCTCTTCCGGCTATACCTCCGTCTCTTCCGGTTATAGCCCCGCCTTTTCCGCCTATATCACCGCCTCTTCCGGTTATAGTCCCGCCTCTTCCGCCTTTAACACCGTCTCTTCCGGTTATAGTCCCGCCTCTTCCGCCTATAGACCCTCCCCTGCCCCATCGCGCCGCTTCTTCCCCCTATAGCCCCATTTCCACCCCTATAGCCCCATTTCCACCCCTATAACCCCATTTTTACCCCTATAACCCCATTTCCACCCCTATAACCCCATTTCCGCCCCTATAACCCCATTTTTACCCCTATACCCCCATTTCCGCCCCTATAACCCCATTTCCATCCCTATAACCCCATTTTTACCCCTATAACCCCAT
>JASSUY010044898.1:27267-44137 GCA_032466535.1 Forpus xanthops
GGGGGGGGGGGGAAGGGAAATTCATTTCCACCAAAAATGAGCTCAGAAGTGTCTAAGCTTAAACTCTGATACATGTGTACATACTCTGATATAGGTGTCTCAGGTGAGCATGAACTATTTCCAAATGTAGTACTAATTCTATCATTTTAATTCAAAACTGAGATCCTGACAAATCCTCTAAGGAAGGTTTAATTTCATCAACAACTTTAATACTCAGATTAGGAATAGTTTTTCATTATGTCATCAGATATCTAGCTCAACAGTTTGACTTCTATTTTTCTTTGTATTAACTTTGGTTTAACTTCAGAGAATGGAGAGGGATACATTTGGAGACTGAAATAAAAATATCTCATTTAGGCCTGAGCATCTCATGCTATGTGCTATTTACCAGATTTTTTTGATAACCTGTTTCATGTGCCAAGGAGCTTCACTTTAAGGATTGGTGTCTGTATTATTCTTTGTCTGGATTTCTTTTTTCTGATTATACTTTGTCTGGATTCACTTTCAAAGCTATGTTTCTGATACTTTGTTTAGTAAGAAATTCAGACGTAAATAATTTGTTTCTATCAAAACTTTGCAAATTGAGTCTATATAACTAATAGAAGTCTTCTGATTCATCAGTGCTGTGCCATAGACCAGAATAATTGTTTGGAGATTAAAAGAAGTAGAAATATACTGATTCATCAAGACAAGGGGGTTAGTGAACTATGAGCCAGGATATTTCCCTCATTTATGCTAATAAAGTATCTTTTAAAGGGCCTTGGACACAGCAGGACACAGAAACAATTATGAAATGGATCTGATGTCCACATCCTCAGGAACACTCAGAACAACCACTGCTTCAAAAATTACAAACCAGGGTCATTTTTACTTTTTTTTTCTGTCTCTCTTTCTTCTTTTTCTTTTTTTTCCACATTTCTGGCAGGATATAGCCCCTTTCCTAAAAACTCCTCCTTAATGTATTCCCATTATGTAGGCAACAAATGTAACAGTCTTACAAGCCTATACCAGAGGAGAGGAAACCTGGCCTTTCTGCTTCAGAAATACTAGAAGTAAAATAATTGCAAACCATTATTGCATGCCATTAATAACAATAAATGGAGAAATTTAATCACACTTTACTAGCTGGTCTGAAAACTTTCAAACAGACACAGGCTATTCCTATACCATCATATAGGACAAACACCTAGTTATCAAATCATGGGATTTTTAAACCGGAGGTGCTTTATCATTGGTCCTCATTTAGATCATGTACAACGGTGGTGCAAAAACCAGTGAGGTATAAGGTGCCATCACACCACTGGAGACAGGAAAATTAAATATTCACTTAAAGACACAGTGAACATGGATCCTACCTGCTTTGTGGTTGATAAGGTTTTAAGGTAGATAAAGGTGCTCCGTATGGATTTGAATGCAAACTTTGAATGCAGAAAGAGTAGAAGAAGGACCTTTAGATTCTGCATCTGAGTCTGCAGGCAAGCTTGCGATTCCTCCATATAAGGCTTCCAACTAGGACTTTGGATGCCACGACTCCATAATTTTTAGCATTTGAATCAGGCTCTGCAGTTTACTGTTCAGATGAATCACATAAATAAAATATACAGTGGAATCATTTACTTTCTTATTATAGCTACAGATTAATAGGCAAATAAACGAATGCAATCAAACTGAATGTTCTCTTCATTATTTCATGGGAGGTAAAAATCATTTGCGAACAAAATCAGATATATTTAGTGAGTTTGAGATACATAAGTATTTTTAAAGGATAAACAAAGTAATGAAATTTGTTTAGTATGAAACTCATTTTGATTCAGAAAAGGAAAAATAACAGTTTACATGGGAGCTCAGTAAAAAGAGAGGAGTCCAGGGAGAAGTGTGATGAGAATTTCAGTGCTTTGAGTGACATAGGATCATGATCATTTGGGGAATGATTTCTTCTGTATACCTCAGTTTACCATCTAGAAAATGGACAACAGTCTACAAATGGCACAGATCTTCCAGTCAAAAATTCTTCAGAAACTCTTGCCACACATTGTAATTTTTTTTCAGCGGGCAAGGAGGGGTATTGTAATATACTGTTCAGTGTGTGTGCATGGTTGGGAGCTATGTAATAATACAATACAGTCAATAAGGTTTTGTAAACAATGAATGTTCCAAACAACAGAAATAAAAGTAGTGGTGAGAAAAACACCTAGAACTGTATGGATTTCTTAGTACCTATGAAAAACTGCTTCCCAAGAAACACCTGGTCATCACACATCCTAATAATTCAAACACTGTGCTTGCTATTCACCACTATCAGTCTGAGCCCAGGTTTTCCTACAAAAGGTCTGGGCATGGAAGGGGGGTTGGAGCTAGATGATCTTAAGGTCCTTTCCAACCCTAACTATTCTATGATTCTATGACAGAATTAGGTTCTTGCAAAGGAATACTGAAAGGAGAAATAAATATATTTAACCATTCATCTCAAATAAATTCACTGGTAGAGCAGAGCTCTACAGCCCTGAAATCTCTTCTGCTCTATTTCTGTTGGTCACTCCAGACCTTTGGTCTTTCATTATAGGACTTAGAGCTATAAGAGTGTTAGGAATTTCTTGTAACCTTGAAGAGATTTAGAAGGGAAGGAAGTGTGTGCAGAACAAGACCTGATCAATTTCATGCAGTTGCAGGATCCAATAACACCAAACATCAACACATAGTTCAGGTTATTCTGTTGTTTTGGAGGTCAAAAATGTGCCTGGAGGTCCTTCTGTGTGATGAGAGACTCAAGACTTTTCAAGTCTCAACAGCTACTGCCTTTGCTTCCCTGTGCTCCTTATGAAGGGAAGCCAAGCTTGTAGGAGATGAGAAGAACTGGAATTTCAGTGTTTGCATTCATAAATAGTCTTGTTTTGTCATCTTTCACATTGGAATCAGTATTGGGCATTATAATTATTAGTCTTTAATTTAATAGGTAAACTAACAGCTATGCAAGGGAACGAGTCAGGAAGAAATAAAAATTCAAGAAGACAAGAATATTTTTCATTTCTGCTTTTCATTTAGTAATTACCAGGCTTATAAACAAAACTGTCTGAATCAAGGATGCTCCAGTGATTCCAAATTTTATTCTGAACATTAAAAAGCCAGATATTTAAAATAGGCACTAGCAGAAATACTTAAGCATGTTCATTTGACAATAAATAAATTACAAAGCCAAATTAATGGACTCTTACTACAAGAGAGAAATAAGTTAAATACATTGGTCAATCTGGGCTTATGAGAATTCACAGATGAAGAAAGTATATTTATCTTACTGAGCTCAAATCCTCTCACACACATGAGCTCTGAACCCCTGTGTATGACTCAAACTGAGTATTCCTGCTAATACGACTCCTTGAATCTAAAGACATCAATAAGTGTCTGAGACCAATTAAACTGGCTCAGTTAGAGATCTGAAGACAAACTTTGTTCTCAGGGTTGTAAATCACAGTGGGGATGAGAGATCACAGCAAAGTGGACACTGCCTTCAGGGGTCTGCACAGACTCATTCACAGATGGCTACATCCCCTGAAAATCAGCAGCTGAGCCAAGGAAGTCTGTAGTGTTGTGCTAAAAGAAAACTGGATTTGGTGATGCTTTTCTTTAGAATAGATTTTATGCATGAAGTGTGGGGTTGAAGTGCAAGAAGTACTTTCTAATCTGCTATCTCAAATGGAGCAAAGTCCTCACATGGAACCAAAGTCTCCACTGCACAGGTGTTAATCTGACATGAATGGATAGAGACCAATGGAGTTCCTCCAGATTTTTGAGTGCAGCCAAGAACGTCACCCAGGTCAGTGCAGACTTTGAGCAGCAGAGCTGCCTAGGTCATACTTGATGATAGACTATTTGCATCATTTTTCACTAACTACAAAAGCAAAGCCAACTATGTGACTGCTTAGTGACTGCATTAAATGGGACCATGATCGATTAAATGAAAAAATTTGTATTTTTTGGAGCTGAAATAGGGATTTTGTATGATGCAAGGGCAATAAGATTTAACAGCAGTGGCATTAGTGGTATCCTTTCACCTGATGTACATATCAGGTACAATCACATCAAAAGGAATAAACTCAATCAAAACAAATGCTGTCAAAAGTAACCAGCATTAGGCAAAATCATCCACAAATAAAACCATCACAGGCCTTCAGCTCTGATCCATGCACCTATGTTGTTGGAATAAATAAAGGCCTCAAATCTTGTTAGCATTAAGCCTATTGTTTTTCAAAGCATTATGCATGGCTCTTCCAGGAAGATGCATCACTAGTATATGTTCCCATCTCTTCCTTCTTCAAGGAAAACCTAAGTCAGTGCAAAGTAAAAGCAAATCAGTTGTGCTGAAAGATTTTGGCTGGTTTTACCTTCTTTTTATTCAGTCTTTTCTATATTCCTTGCTCTCTTCTCAGCATTTTAATTCTTCATGGAGAGTTACAAGGTCATACGACTTGCCAGACAGTAGCAAATATCTGTTTTGCTGATAAATCAGTTGTAGCCAGATGCTAAACTTAGATACTTAGAAATGTCACTCTGTGTCTGCAATTTATTCCAACACAAGATTTCTTTCTCGTGTCTCATCATTATGAATAGTTGTAAACTCTGAAGCAGGAGACTTCTGTCATTAATGTAATTTTTAGCTCTTTCTTGACACCATATAACCGTTCAGTCCTTCAGGAAACTTTTTAAATACTTAACCTTGAAAATTTCCTGCCACCATAACTGCATCTACACAAGGATATGGATTATGCTCAAAAATGTTCCAAGGTTCTGAGCTCAGCTTCTGCGGAATCACCTATGTGTAAGACTGAATTCTCTCAACCACCAAATTATGTGATTCCCTACTAAATGCCTATTGAAATATTTCCTGACCTGTATCAGTTCCTCATCTATGCTATGGAGGCATAGCTGAGCAAAACTTAGCAGTATGGTGCCAATAACCAAATGTTTTAAGGTGCTATTTAACCTACCAGTATGATGCAGCTAGTGAGGTCAATAGTCTAATAATGTGTTGAATAAAACAAACAAACAAACAAGTATTTTTTTTATTTAATTTTGATCCATTCCCTTCTTTACCTGCCTTTATGATAAAGAAAACACTATTAGTTGTATTCTCCCTCCTGTGTTTTGTTTTCAGTGCTTAATCGTTATTTTCTTTCTCTTTGTGATACTATCAGTCTTTTCCGAGAATTTCGGTTTTCTGGTTACATTCTCTCACTGTCCTTCCCCACCGATCTTTGATTGTTACTTGTATCCTTCTCTAATTCATGTTCTGCAAATCCTTTTCAGAATAGTGTAACCTGTACTGTCAAATACATCCATAAAACACCAATCTCTAGTTCCTTCTGGACAGATGGAAATTCTGTCTGCATTGCAGAGGAAAAATAAAGTCACAGTTGCTCAGGAAACAGGGATGAACAGAGAGAGGATGCATATAGTAACACAGGAGACCAATCTTATAATGAAAGAATACCACCATTTCTTTACAGACTTAGTTTCTTTGAACTCAGTTGTTTTCCATCCTTTCTTCAGGGTACTGTATGAGGAGATTTGTGTATCTCTACTTGACTCTTCTGGTTAGTGGTGCCTGGTAGGGTCTCAGGAGCAAGTATGGTCAAGCAGGAAGAATCTATGCATCCTAGAGAGCATTCTGTCCTTAGCCCAGGAATCTGCTGTGGGAGTGTGGACACGGGTTTATCAGGAGTATCCAGCCTTTGCATACTCAGATTTCTAACCTGGTTCAGCCGCAATTCAAGGGATTACATCTGAGTTATACAGACAACATTGTTGCTGACCCAGCAAAACAGTTTCACCCTGTTCTGTTGTTTCACCCCAAATCATAAGGTGTAGCAGGAAAGCAAACAAAGCAGCACATGCCTCTCTTACCTATATTTGCTCATATCCTAATACTTAACAACTTTAGCTAGGTCCAAATAATCAGCAACAATACAGAAAAATGAAGCTTGACAGAAAAGCAGTTTTAGTTGATTTTTTTTTTTCCCCAACATTTATAGTAACATTTGCTGTCAGAGTTCTTCTGAAAAATGTCACCCTGTGGATATTGCAGAATAACCTAGATTGGAAGGAGCCTTTAAAGATCATCTAGTGCAACCCTCAATATCACTAGATTGAAAATTTTTTTTCCATACTTGGGATTGATGACATATATTCAGTTAAGCCAAGCAAGTATATAATAAAGAGGTAACAAAAATAAAAATAAAAATAAAATAAAATAAAATAAAATAAAATAAAATAAAATAAAATAAAATAAACAGACAAATAAATAAGTGTAGGTTACAAACTGGGGCTACCCAACTGGAAAGCAACTTTTCAGAAAAGGTCATAGTGTACACCAGGTTGAACATAGACCAGCAATGTGTGCTTGCTGCCTTGCTATACAGAAGGTGAATGATATCCTGGGCTGCACTAAGCAAACCAAGTAGAGGGAGGTGACCCCTCCCTTTTATGAGGCCATGGTGAGGCCACACTTGGAGCAATGAGGTCCAGTTCTGGGCTCTTTGTTTACAAAAGAAATGTGGACATACTTGAGAAAGCCCAACAAAGGTCCATAATGATGAATAAAAGACTGAAGCATCTCTCCTATGATGAAAGGCTGAGAAGGCTGGGACTCCCTAGAGAAAGAACACTCAGGGGATAGTTTACCAATGTCCACAAATACCTGCAGGGAGGGCGAAAAGAGGGCAGAGCAGGCTGATTTCAGTGGTGCCAGTGACAGGACCAAAAGCCATGGACACAAATTGAGACACAGTTTCCTGAAACTGAACACCAGGAAGTGTTTTATTTTCATTCCCTCTTTCTTTGCAATTCACAGTCCGTGACAGCCCTTTGTGAATTGCTTTCACCATGTGCTTAAGTACATCAAATTGAATATCCAATTTTTAGCCAAGTCACAGCATGCTTAGTTCAAGATCAGCTAAGAACTTGTTGTTCCAAGGCATTTGTAGTCTAAGCACCCATGTATGGACCTGGATGCCCAATGACAATTTTAAGTGTTGTCTCTTAGTGATGCTCCACATGCCAGCTGGAAAAAAAGTTGCAGAGGTGAGAGAAAGCATTCAGATCATTCAACTTCAAAGGTATTCACTCTTTACTATATTTCTGCAAAGTGCAGTTAAATATTACACCTTTGATTTCAGCTTAATGGGGTACTATGTACATAGGTGCAAACATGACCTCAGATTTGATTCTTCTAACTCCAAGATCATTTCTCATTTCTCCTCTTTCATTTTTCTCCTGCCATCCTGACCAAAATCAGTAGGGAAATAAAAGACAACAGCAAAGCTCAGCTGTGCTAAATAGCTTCAGCTCTATGACCTGAAGCCTCAGCCTAGAAAATCAGGCCATATTTAAACTGGGAGAGGCCTGTGAGCATTGCATTTCTCAAAATTGCAAGGGGAAAACTTTTCAGATTTCTTTATCCCACAGAAAGCGGGCTAAGGCTTAAGGGGCACATTCTGCAGGACATTGTTTACTGGCACAAAGAATGCCAGGATGCTCAGTGCTGCCTTTGAGTCAGTGGCACTAGTTCCAATATTACTGCATGACCTGGTCCTGTGTCTCCTTTTTTCAGGCTATGTACTTTTTGATGCCAAGATGTCATCACAGATTATGTAGAGAAGTCTGAAAATCTCCTTTCCTTTCCTTTAGAAATTATACTTTCATAAAGATTGAACTATAACCCATCAAACAGTTCCTTTACATACACCTGAGTTTTAGCTGGGTGGATTTATACTGAAAGCGGGTGAAGGTTGTTACATTCCTTCTTCTATTCATTCTCTGAATTGTATGCTTAGTGCTCAGTAAAGATACCTTTAGCCTTCAGTTTTAATATGCCATGTGCACTACAGTACGAAGGGCATGATCATGGTTTATGATGTACTCACAGCGTTCATACGACAATGCAAATCCTAAAGTGCTGCTGTGAAACATTTCATTTTTAAACTTCACAGTCCTAAGAAACAAAATTAAGCATGATGACCTATAGGATACGTCAGCAAGTTAGAATGAGGAAGTGCTGTAATTTGAATGGGGTTTTGCATTACAGCACACTTGAATTAATGTATTCTGCCTCAAAAAATCTAATCTAAAATATGCAGTCTGTTCTGGTTTTTCCACCTTCATTAGAAAAATGAGCATAACAGGAAGAGAAAGCTGTAACATATAAATGGTGCTTTCTTACAAAGGAGAGAAGCAATTCTCACACACTTAAATCCCTAGGATATAATATGGATTTCAATATAACCCTCTCAACCTTTTGAATTTAAGGGCCACCGCCACTGCAAACTGTGAGCAACCACTACAACATACATTTTGGTGGCTGCTAGGTCTTCCAAAAGGAATGAAATTTTCTGGGTTTCCTACTTTTGTACTGTTATTCAGTTAATATCAAACTGATTTTAAACATTAGGAAGTGATGAAGCCCAGGGATGCACATTGATAAAGGTAGTAAAGTTTCAGGGGAAAGTGTAAGCACTTTAAGGATGAAGTTGATCAGCTTATGAAAGGGCTGTGATTGTATGCAGTAAGAGGGGACTGAAATTATTATTTGAACAGATCTCCACCATTTTCTTCTTTCTAATATCATTCTGCACAGAAACACATATATTCTCTGTGCAGAATGATTAGCAAGTATACAGGTGGTTGGATAGACCTCAGTGGCACTTAGTCAAGGCTAGACCACCACTAGCCTGTTCCCTGTCACTTGATCCATTCCTGTTACATTTTCACTTCTCTCCTGTAACACACCTGGGGATGCTGAGTATGTTTCATTCTCTGAAAGCTTGAATACCTTTGTATTTCAGAGTGTATAGAAGTCTGAGCCTGTTACTCATACATAGAGGGAGCCTGTTTTATCATCTTTGCAAAGTCATTATCCTTCTGTACACAGCTCCCAAGTTTCCCCTTTGTTCTCCACTCTGTGGAACTCCCATGAGAGTTTTGTCCCATTGCGACACCACACCTGAGTTGCAAGCAAAAAAGCAAGTCTACCATCTAAGTGTTCAGATCAGAGTGCAAAGTGGAGGCAGAATGCTGTGAATTCAGTGGAATGCATCATTCCATTGAAGTTGTGTGTCATGTTTGCTGCTTTATTTGGACAGATTTCTGAACGATTTACTCAACTAGCTGAAGATGTTTTATTGGCTCTTCTTCGAACTATCACTGAAGAAATCACAGGAGACTTTTGCATACCCTGGTGTAAATTCTGTTCTGCTTTTCAAAAAATTTTGGTATTAGGTTAAAGTCACACTTTCTGGAAAGTAAAAGACTGATTCCCTTACTGAAAACCAGCTGATAAAAAGTAGTTGCCACTTTCTGCCGCCTTTTCAGGTAAAGGTTGCACAGCATCATGTTAATCACAGACGTGACTTTATACCAAGACTTTCTATGGACTTGCATTTTTGCCGCATACCCCAGCTCACATACTACACACTACATGCACACAGTAGGTCAGGAAGCACCTACCTTTTTTATATAAGTTACATGGCTAGATGCCAGTGCTAAACAGGCAGGAAAAAGATTTACAGACTAGAATAAAATAGGCTATTTCATTTGGAAGGGACCTACAATAATCATTTAGTCCAACTGCCAGATCAATTCGTTGCTCACCAAAAGCTGAAGCATATAGTTAAGGGTATTGTCTAAATGTCTCTTAATCAATTAAATTATTATTATTTAAAAGATTAAAGTAGTCTTTTGTTTTGTTTTTGATTGCATAAGGTTTTAATTAATTTTAAATTTCAAATCTTTGCTCTTACGAAATGAAAAAGAAAACTATTTCTGAATCTGTCTGAAGGCTGAGTTTGGGAGTAGATGAGTTGAAACTGTAGAAATATCCCAACTTAATCACAACAGACTCTTCAGGCTGCTGCTTTCCAATGTTGCTTTATATGATAGCTTTGCAAGGCTTTCAAGAAGTAATAAAATTAACAGAAACAGGCATTTACATGATACTTGGAGATGGTTTCAAAATGCATACTATGACTGAATGCAGCTTCTGCCACCCCATGCTAATTACAGTTCAACCCATCAAAGATAGAAGCAGAATTTTAACTAGCTGGGAAGCCAGTTTTCCACTGAAATAAGGGGTTTGTGTTGAATGTTAGTGAGCTGGAATTTATGTTTACAAGATTTTCGTATGAAAATAGCTTACTGTAATTGAATCTCAACCATATATTGAAAAGACCTTTCAGATACCATTTTTTTAAGCATTTAGCAAAACTATTGGTAAAAAAAAATACATTTCCTGTGGGAATTAATGAGCTGCTTCTTATACTCTATTTAAATTGTCATTGATCAAGTAGTCTCTATATTTAGTAAAGATTCAGAAAACAAAAAAAAAAAAGGAGAAAAAGAGATAAAAAGGAAGAGTTGAAAAAAAATCCTATCAATGTTAAAGCAAAGTAACAAAACTTCTGTTATATTTTTAACCTAACTAGTCTGTCAGAGAGACAAGGAAGTTGTAAGCTTGTGAGTAGCCATATGCAAGTGTTACTGCCAGAATGGACTAATGAGGAAGTGGCAAGGTGCTGTGGTCAAGGCATGCAAAGGTGAGGAGCTAGACCTTAATCAGGAAAGGAAGATGAAACAGTGAGAAAAGGCCAAGCTGAAATTAAGGAATTAGCATGCAGACAAGTTAGGATAATGTATACGCAATAACGGTCAGTAGGAACCAAGACCTACAACTAAATAGGAAGAAGCTAGGAGATACAATTTGCCATTGCCAACTGATAACAACAGTTCAAACAGCATCCTGTACCTGGTACATGTGAAAAACCCACCCAGATTCACTGGCTACTCCTTAAGCTCATCAAACACCTCAGGCACAGTGTTAATCATCAGAACAACTGCTGCCAGATTATGATTTGCAGAACTTGGTTATCCAAATAAAGCTTAATGGAGGTCAACAGAATGGGAAACTTGGAGGAGAAATCCAGCTTCATTGACTAGAGTCCAGGAATCATTTTCATCAGTGTTAGCTGGAGATAAAACTTGCCAGGAAGCAAGTGGTCACCACATGAGTCTCTGTTTTAAAGGCAAACTGGCTTGCCTTGGAGGGTAATATGAACCATAGAATAATTTGAACTGGAAGGGACCTCTGAATGTAATAGAGTGCAATTTTAAAATGGAATTCAGGTCATCTTTGTAGATGTATCACACTTGTTGACAGGCTTTACATGGGAAAAGAAGATATATAACATCTGGCCCATAACAGCACTATGAAACAAAAGCAAAGAGAACCTTGTGTGGCAGGATGGAGATAATGGGATTTGACATGAAATGCATCCTGCAGAAAGAATGAACAAGACTGTACTAAGTCCCTACTTTTTCTTCCTTTGTCTCAAGTTGAAAGCTCTTGAAATAGAGGAAAAAGTAAGGGAAACAAGGTAATCAGCATTGCTGAAGAATTTTTTTGCTGAGCACATGGGTTTATTCTTTCTTTAAAAATCAGCATACAAAATTTCCTGGATGGTATTATACATAATCCTGTAAAAAAAAAAAAAAAACTCTTGGGCATAAATATATATATATATCTACTCAACAGTATATTGCTTAATGCCTATATTTGGGATTTTAATCACATAACTGTCTATTGTTTTGCATTTCTTATTCCTGTTGTTTTGGGTTTTTTTTGGTTGGTTTTTTTTTTGATTTTTTGGTGGCTTGTTTCAAGCTACGGAAAAAGTCTACACAAGTATTTACTTTTCCACCTCTTCCAATTTTCTGTAACTGCAGGTATCAAGTGTTTTAAAACAATCTTCAAATTCTTCCTCTTGAGTCTTGTCTGAATTCCAGATACAAAAGCTCCTTCAAACCTATTACCACAGTTTATGTCTGCACCTGATAGTAAAAGCACATGAGAGGGTTTTCTCATCTCCGTGAAGGTTACAGCATTAGAAGCTTCCTGACTCACATGGCTTTAGTTGTTTTTGAAACACTGCATTGATGTAATTTTGAAACATTACAGTTGGAGAGTGAGTTTTTCCAAAAAACATGACACACTGTGATGTCAAAGAAACTGTTTCACCTGACAGCCTTTATGTTGATACTTATAAATTAACAATAAGGGCACTCCTCTTAGCAATAATAGCTCAGCTGAGTCTCTGAGCCTTTTGAAGATTGATTTGTGAAGCAGGAAAAGAAAAATACCCAGAATACTGAATGGAACATACAGCTGAGGTAAAATGGTCCTGTTTAAACTGGACAGTCTAATATATACTGCAGGTTATATAGTATAAAATTACATCATTAGGGAATGAAAACTCATTCCATTAACATATTATCAGTCTTTTAGCAGCTTAAGGACTTAGTATAAGTCTTTGAATAAGACAGTAAGCCTTCATCTTCAGTGAGGCTTTATTAATGTTGCTGTTAAATTGGCTGCTACATTGACTTGTTTGCATAAAACCCTGTAAAAATAACTAAAAAAAAATAGTTATGGGCTTGTGTCTTAAACAGTTTTGCTGGCATACACGAAAAAGTAGTCATGTTCTAGCCAACCCTGTCACACAAATAACAAACTTAGGCTACCAGAAGTTCAAATCAAAGTCCCTTCATTCCTTCCACCGTCCTCAGAAGAAAGTGTACCAAGCTATGGGTCATCAATTTGATAGGTGGACCACTTGATGGATAAAGAACTGGCTGGACGGCCACGTGCAAACAGTTGTGCTCAATGGCTCAATGTCCAGCTAGAGACCAGTAACGAGTGGTGTCCCTCAGGGGCTGGTGTTGGGACCGGTCTCGTTCAACATCTTTGTCAGTGATGTGGACAGTGGGATTGAGTGTGCCCTCAGCAAGTTTGCTGATGACACCAAGCTGTGTGGTTCGGTTGATATGTTGGAGGGAAGGAATGCCATCCAGATGGACCTTGACATGCTTGTGAGGTGTGCTGATGCCAACCTGATGAAGTTTAACAACGCCAAGTGCAAGTTTCTACACCTGAGTCAAAGCAATCTCAGGCACAGCTACAGGTCAGGCAGAGAAAAGATTCAGAGCAGCCCTACAGAGAAGGAGTTGGGGGTGTTGGCTGATGAGAGAATGAACGAGAGTCGGCAGTGTGCTCTTGCAGCCCAGAAAATCAACCATATCCTGGGCTGCATCAAAAGGAGCATGACCAGCAGGTTGAAGGAGGTGATCCTGCCCCTCTACTCTGTTCTCATGAGACCTCATTGGAGTACTGTGTGCGGTTCTGGTGTCCTCAACATAAAAAGGACATGGAACTGTTGGAATAAGTCCAAAGGAGGGCCATGAGGATGATCAGGGAACTGGAGCACCTCGTCTATGAAGATAGGATGAGAGAATTGGGGCTGTTCAGCCTGGAGAAGAGAAGGCTGTGTGAAGACCTCATTGCAGCCTTCCAGTATCTGAAGGGGGCCTATAGGGATGCTGGGGAGGGTCTCTTCATGAGGGACTGTAGTGAGAGGACAAGGGGTAACAGGTTCAAACTTAAACAGGGGAAGTTTAGGTTGGATCTGAGGAAGAAATTCTTTACTGTAAGACTGGTGAGGCATTGGAATGGGTTGCTGAGAGAAGCTGTAAATGCTCCATTGGTGGCGATGTCAAGGCCGGGTTAGACAGAGCCTTAGATGGCATGGTTTAGTGGGAAGTGTCCTTACCCCTGACAGGGGGGTTGAACTTGATGATATTAAAGTCCTTTCCAACCCTAACTATTCAATGATTCTATGGGTCACCTCTTCTGCTGTTCAGTACGACTCTTCAGCACTGGATTTGGAATTGACTTTTAGAGACATTGATCTGAGTGAGTTAAACAGTATCTCTGCAGAGTCATAGGATTTTTACAGAGATAATGAAGCATTAAATATCTAAAAAATACATACATACATAAGTACATGTATATATGCATATAGTTATATGCATGCATACCTGCATGTACCCCAAAGGTAGTGTGGTAAAGTACAGCATCTGTTTAGCTGTCTGCAAAATTTCCCTTCCTTTCCCACCTCCTCCTAGATTCTCCCTTGCTTCTGGGGAAAAAAAAAGTATGAAAGATGCACTGAAAGCACCCCTTTTCTGTTTCCACCTGGAAAGGTGAAAAGCCATTTTACTGACAGAATGTTTTGAAAATGCAATGGTTTGGGGAAATATATTCCGGGAAAAAAAGCTCCTTTTCTCACACACTCACTCATGTACAGAGATCCTCACCTAAGCAAGGTGTGTGCCCAATATCTCCCCAAGCTTCAACTGCCCATTTTGAGGACAGTGAAAAATGACTGCCTGTGTAAGGAGCTTGGAGTTCCTGACTCTTGGATAAAGAGGTGGGGTTTTGTGGCTATGTCTGAGAGTTCTATGGTTGTTGGACTTTGGGTTTGTTGGTGTTGTTTTTTTTTTTTTTTATTTCATTTTATTGTTTAATCCTTCTGCAGGTATAAACTAATGTCTTGTTCTTTTTCTGTAATACTGGGCTATATTTTGTTGCCCTTTACCATGCAAAATAAAACGGGGTCCAGCTTTAAATTTGAACAGTTGAATTTAATGTTAACTACATTAAATAAAGGGAAGACTTTGAGCTTTACCAAAAAAAAACGGTCAATTACTTTAGGTTTACAGCTTGGTTCTGAGCCTAACCTGTGACCTCACTGGTAATTAATGTCACAGTTGTACTATGCAAAGAGACAAATGCTGCTATTAGGAATTAATATCACAGCTGACCTGAACTCTAAGGTTCACATGTGGCCTGAAGGAACATTTAGCTGTTTTGCATTAGCAGCTGCAAGTTTTATATATGACATTGTGTAGAGTCAGATCATTGTGAAGACCCTCAGGGCACTTAGAAACAGGATAATAATATGTGAACCTGTGCCTCAGGTTCAAATGCAAAATATGAAGTCTTCACATTTTGGAAGGATGTTAATAGACCTCCTGTTATAAGCCAATGAAACTACAAGTTGCTCCTTGTTCTGTAAAAAACAACTAATCAAACAAACAACAAAACATGTAAAGGACATAAAATGGTATTTTGCTCATGAGCTCCTTCCTTTCATAACTGCTGTTGACATAAGGAAATACTAAGCCCTCCTAATGATCCAAAAAGTACTTAAAATGGGAATCCAGACAGGTGCCAAGGCCAACATCGATCATAACTCTCTCAGGAGTCATCTAAACCCGCTACTTAAAATCCCACAGCACCATCCCTTTTCTCCAATAGCTTTCTAGACACCTGCAGTGTCACTCATGCTTTTAACTGGACTGGTTATACTAATCAAGAGGCAAACACACATGCTCATACACCACTGGAGTTCAAACATTAGCTGGAGCAGCAAGATGAGCCCAATCCACTAAGTTAGTTACAAGACAAGCTGCCTTATGTAGATCCCTGACTGGTACTTTGCAACAAGGAGAGGTAATTACTTTCCTTCTGATGACAATAGGGGTGTTAGACCTGGTTCTGGTGTGTCCTGGGTTCAGCCGTAGCAGTCATTTTTTTCTTGTCCTTAGTAGCTGGTGCAGTGCTGTGCTTTTTGACTTTCAGCCTGGGAACAGCGCTGTTAACAACGATGGTTTTAGTTGCTGCTCAGTAATCTTTACTCTGACCAAGGATTTTCTGAGTCTCATGTTTTGCCAGGGAGGAGGAGAAGCCAGGAGGAAGCAGAGACAGGACAGCTGACCCAAACTGACCAAAGAGATATTCCATACCACAGTACATAATGCCTGCTATATAAACTAGGGGCAGTCACCCAGAAGGGCTAGATAACTTCTTGGGTCAGGCTGGGAATCTTTTGGCGGGTGGTGAGTGATAGTATCATCTTCCCTTGTTATTTCCCTTATCATTATTATTATTGGTGGCAGCAGCAGTGGTTTGTGTTATACCTTAGTTATTGGACTGTTCTTATCTTGACCCATGGGAGTTACATTCTTTCGGTTCTCCTCTCCACTCCTCCAGAAGTAGGTGGGGAGAAAAGAGAGGGAAGTGAGCAAGTGAACTGTGTGGCAGATTTGTTTCTGAGCTTAAATCATGACATTGTGTAATATACTGCAGCTCAGAAGAGTAGAATTCACCTAATAGGAGACTGCTCTAACAACAAAAGCACAGATGAGGAAAAACAAGGAGAGAAAATATGTGGCTGGAGATGCTATCTTTCTACAATGGTGAAGCCACACTCATGGGGCTAGACAAGTCCAGACATCAACAGGTCAGTATCAGTGCAGCAGTCCAAAAACCTGCATCACAGAACATCGGGATCTAAATATAAATCTGCACTAACCTGCAGATCCCTCTATATTTTTACTGGATGCATCATTTAATTTCTTTGTGAAAAAGACAGTGTTTTTATATTAGCTCTGCCCTATGGAGATAAACAGATTCAGTGCTAGCCTTTGAAGAGCATCACGGAAGGTGGGTCGCCTCTCTCCAGCTGTGGCCTGTCTTCTCCATGTCAGTATTGCCACATCACAGTGTTCCACCACAGCTGCTGTTGGACACTGGGCTGCTAAACAGTTCTGCCGCCATGTTTGCTGTCCACTGTTGTTTATCTGCCACATAGAAGGCTGATGATGTTTTGTAAAGTTTCACTTGTGAGGCAGATGGTACTGATGGTCCTACACTTGCTTGGAAATGGAGTGATAATTAAGCTACAGTAATGCTCCATGTGCTGACTCTGGCCTGGGAAGCAATATGTAATTCCAGAATTCACTATGGCAAGGACTGACAGGCCTCTAGTTGTTTGATAAACCAATATTTGTTTAAGTGGTCATGTATATAACACAGGTATTCCTCCTGGAATTACACCCATAAGCTCAGAATTCAGAAAGTGAGAGAACAATCTGAATAGTTACTCTCTCTGTTCCACACCAAAAGATGGACTGCATCCTTTGCAAACTG